>JAGKTI010001383.1:34483-46525 GCA_018397915.1 Birgus latro | reverse complement strand
ACTTTTCCATTCATATCTCCAATCAGAAACACTCTCTCATTCCTTTCAAACTTTTCCAAGCAGGCTTCCACATTTGTCCAAAACTCTTCTCTCACTCTACTTACACGATCTTGCGTTGGCGCATACACGCACACAATTGCCCACATTTGTAGTCCAACTTTCACTCTTACCCACACAATCCTTGACCCAACTGATCCATACTCTCTTACATTCTCCTTCCACCTGTTGCTCACAACAATACACACTCCCTCTTTCGCCCTCTCATTCTCACCCACTCCTGCGCATATACCCCACCCATATTCCCATTCTCTCACACTCTCACCTCGCCATTTAGTTTCAGTTATTCCACATATATCCACTTTCGCACTCTCAAGCACCTGTACAATCTCTCTCTCTTTCACCTCATCATTCATACCCCTCACATTCCAGGTCGCAATCTTTATCTCGTCCTTTGTCCGTTCCTTTGTCATCAACTTTTGGTCAGTCCTGGTCCGAGGCTTCCTGTTCGTATTTTTAGTTAGTTGTTTTTACGGGGTGGGGCACTAACCCACCACCAACCCTTTTTAGTCGCCTCTTACGACAAGCAGGGATACTGGGGGAGAATTCTTGAAAACCCCCTACCCCCAGGGGTATTACAGATAAATACAGCACACACCCCTAGTACGCAAAACGCCTACTGCGCGAGGACCTGTTTTTTCAATGTTACTAACCATAGCACGTGAGCCAACCCACACGACGCGAGGCGCCAGGATAAAAAAAAAGGTGTTTTCTGGTGTGAACCCCGAGTATGCCACCTGCCTCTCCACTACGTGCCACCCTCATCAACTGTTTCTATAACAACATTTGGATTCACATGAATAACGGTTATTTCACAAATGCCAAGTTGTTATACTACAAAGCAGTGGAGGTGGAGGGGACGGCGCTGGACAAGTCATGGGAGGCGGTGAGGGGAGGATCCTCCATCTCCTTCTCGCTACTGCTCACATTTCAGGAAAATGCCAAAAGTGTGAGCAGTTGTGAGGAGATAGAGGATCCTCCTCTCACCACCTCCCCTGACTTGCCCGCCGCCGTCCTCTCCGCCTCCACTGTCCCACCTGACTCACCAGTCGCCTTCCCCCCCACCTCCACGTCTAATTGGTGTAATTTTCTGGCACAATTAGACATTATTAGCGAGATCCTACTGTACTGTACTGTATATGTCTTAGATATTTTCCCTCAAACGGGTCAAAAAGATCACTGACAGAAGGGTGGGGGGTTCCGCCCATATGTTAATTTTCCCATTAGTTTATGTATTCCTAGTACACGAACTCCTAGTACGCCAGCACCTCTGCTGCACACAGCAGGGGGGTGTACTGTATATTGCAGAGGGACAAGAGCCAAACATGGATATAGCTATGAAATGTAGCTAAAGAAAAATTATGATCCATCCATCCATTCATCATCCAATCCTATGTTGCCCCACAGAGGAATGTAGGAGCCCAGGGCTAGACAAGTTGGTCCTGACATTTAAGATGAGAGTGACCAGCCTCACTCATCGCTGAGTGGCATTACGTGAGAAATAAACCCCAACCACCCCTTGGATATAAACCTTCACCGACTGGAGTGCAGCAATTACCCACTAAACCACCAGGCACCAAAATTTGGTTATATGGTTACCACCCAGCATAGTAAATGGTTTCCTGGTGTACAGGAAACCATTTGGCTTGTCACTCAGTGTAGAGTCACCCACAGGCAGAAGGACAAGGAAACAATGAAGGAAAAAAAAGACAGAAGAGAGAGAGTGAAACCTATGAAAATGGGCAGATATGGAAGCAATAATACTGTGTCTCACACTATTAAGTGAGAACTGCATTTCTTATTTTAACTGACTAATGATATAAACAGAAGTAACAGGCGAAGAAATGTAAATATGAGAAGTAATGATATGATAGCAAATGAAACCCCATACAATGACACTTCAATCTTGGCATAATGAAGTCGAAGCACTATATCCGTCCATTATCCAAACCCATTTTGCCCCACAGAAACAAGAACATAGTGGCCCAGGGCTAGGCTACTAAATCCAAACATTTAAGGCGAGGGTAACCAGTCTCACTGGCTGTGGAGTGGCATTATGCGAGAAATAAACTCCAACCATTCCTCAGATATAAACACTCACAGGCTCAATCTAGTCAGAGCATCTTAACCACCTGAACCACTGAGTGTCATCTGATTATATGGTAACCCTCCATAATGAATGATTTCATAGTTAACCTGGAAATCACTCTATTTGTCACTCAGTAGAGGGCCATCAAAAAGCAACACTAGCCTATATTAACTGTGTAAAAATGAATAAATACACAAAATAAATTAAATAAAATTAAATAATAATATGTTATTATATAACATAAGGCAAAGAACAATACCAAGTGATAACAGAGCGGAAAATGGTGACTTCATCAACAATGTTGCAAGGTTGGTTGAGGAGGTACTTGAAGGCATGACGACTGAGCTGTGTCACTCGCTGGCTGGAGTACACCTCCCCACCAGATGAATTCATCAACTGTAAGGGTTATAAAATTAAGTGTATTATTTTGGATGAGTGTTATCAGCCAGCGGCAGTCCAATGCAAAATGAGTGCCTTTCCCATTTTTCTCCACTTTGACCTATTGGCTGTTAGTCTGTTCCATCCAATCCCAGCAAATCTTGATGTATGGCTTATTTATGGTGCAAATACAGTGCGTTTCAGCTGAACATTGCATTACACATAGTAGTGGTTTTCACAATGCATATTCATTATGCAAGATGATCAGGATAGTCATTACAATGCTGCTGCTGATTAATAATAATAATAATAATAATAATAATAATAATAATAATAACAGATGATTTTTGCTTCTTTAAAGCATCAGTTCATCCAAAGAAATCAATAGCTTTCAAAACCACATAACAACTACATGACTATTAAATCATATGTAGTACTGTATGGAAACAGAGGCTCCTACTAAACCATGTAATCCTCCATCACAAGCCCATCAACAAAATCATAGTTTTTCTGGGAAAGTCTTGACTTGTTCCTCAAATGGCCAGTGATAAACTGCTCTAGTTTTCTCATAATATAGGGTGTCACCAGTACAATATAGCTAATGTCATTCCAGAGTGCATAGCAAGGAGATAACATTTTAGCCACTAGATTCATATTTTAGAGCCCTGAAGGTAATTACACATACAGTAGTTTAAACTCAGTCTTGGCTTTTACAGGAACCCAATGCAATTCAGTTAAGAATGGGGTACTACGAGTCCTTGGACGACAACCAAAAACAAATCTAGCAGCCCTGTTCAATACTGAATGAACTTTTTTCATCAAATAATTAGGCAGACCAACCCAGTAGGGTAGTCATAGCAAGACATAATGAGTGAATGAATAAGTGTTAATAGACACTGAATGTGACGGTCGGGTGCAATGGATCATACCGCAGGGCGTCACTTGAGTGACTCTGTTATTTTTAATTCCCCCTGGCTTTCAGGTGGTGACTTGTATCATCTATCAGCACTGCCAATGGCCAACAATAGTCAGAGCTGCTAATGTTATTAGTACTCCCATCCATTGTTGACAATTTAGCCATTTTCCCCCATTCTAGACTCCCCTCCCTACCTCCCCTCCATTACCCTCTCGTGTCGTCTGCTCAGCCGCTCTGCGCTAAGTAAATCTTCCCGGATTTTTCCACTGTTTTCATCCATTGAAATGAGCCCTATGCCCTATTCTTATACAAAATAATATATATACTGTATATATAAAAAATAAGGTAACTGATAGTGTCATACACCTGGAATTGGCTAATTATCACTTGGCAACATCCAACCTGCACTCGTTCGCTAATTTCCCCTTCTTTTTTTCCCCATGAAATATGCCGTATGAGCTACTCTCGTAATATAAATGCATATAAGAAAGGAAGGGAGAAGCCTGAGTGATATTTATATTCACCTGGAACTACCTAATTTATACGTATTGTCTAGATTTCCTACAACTTATTTCTTAGCATATACATTAGCAGCTGACATTTTCAACTCTTTGCTACCGAGATACAGCCAGTTCGCTCTCATCCTTCACGGTGAAATGACGCCCATCCATTTCTGCCGCTTTTGCACCTATTATAAAAGGCCCTGTGACCTCTACCCCTACTAAACATCGTGTGGGAAGCGGTAAAGGACTGTAGATATATATAAGTGTAAAAAAGTACTAGAAATAATAAAGTGTGAGTGTGTATATGAGTAAGAAATGACAGAACACCAGCGGTGAATTACCGGGAGTGGGAGGCTCATAAGCGCTTGAACTTTACATTGCTTTCACAGTGTTTATTTTTTTTTAGTATGGATTCCAAACTACTTGGAAATCACTGAATAGTGTTTCTAGTGATAATATCTGGCAGTGGTATTCAGATTAGGGGATGTCGGGAAGTGTAAAGTGGAGACTTAGCTACCCAACTTCAGAAATCTCCACAAGTCCTACGGTAGTCAACGAGTGCTAAAAAAACATCCCAGGAGAAAGCTGAAGGTATGTGCCATAAGCATATTTAATTATAATATTCTAGGACTAATAACTGATTTTTGGCAAATATTTTTAAAAAGTCAGTCGGAGCACGAATATCCCCGCGGGAATGGCATGGCGCACCTCCGACAACCCCGCGGTGTAGGGGTTAAAGTTCAGTTTTGAGCTGAGGTAAAGATTTCTAACAGAATTAACATGACCAAGACTAACAGACCTGGTATTATCTGCACCATCGCCTTAAATAAAGATAAACTCAGTTTTGCTATCAACATCTTAAGTTTTCTGTTGGCCATCCCAATCTTAATGTCAAACAAAAGAAATTTCATTAGTTCCTTGATTGATAACCTTATCATTTGCTATTTCCACACAGAGCTGTGTATCATCTGCACAGACATTATAGTAACACTGTGGGCTTCTAAAAGGGATGCAACATGTGTAAGAATGAAATGAACTAAAGATATGATGTGTGACACTGTTATATATGCATGACAGTAAAAGTGAGTCTTCATTTATCTGTCCATCCACTCATCATCCACTCCAGTGTTAACCCATCAGAAGTGTGAGGGATCTGGAGCTAGACTCAGTCCTTATATTTGAGGAGAGGATGACTGGTCACTAACCCCTGAGCAACACTATGTGAGCAGTTTTACAGTCAATGAAAGATGATCAACGAGTACTCTTTTGAAAAGCTAAAATATAGACATGATTATATTGGAGAAAGAGGCCACGTTTCTGAAGGCTTAAACAAAATGTAAATATTATCGTTTTGTCTTGTTTATATAGGCTCCAACATGCTTGCATGTGTAGGCCCTGGTCACCTAATGGCAGCTCTCCATGCTGCTCGATCTCTGGCAGCCTCCAGTTCAGTCCCTTATCCAAGGTCACGCACTATGATCTCATCCCAGGTCTTTTTCTGTCTGCCTCGTGCAACCCTACCCCCACCATTCATACTTATCACTTTCTGCACCCAACTGTCATCCCCCATCCTCTCCACATGCCCACACCATCTCAATCAACCTCTCCTCATCACAACACCAATACACTCCAGTCCCATCCCTCCTCTTAATTCTTCTATTGTAAACATAGCCCCCCACCCCCCACCCACCCTGGGCCTCGCATCCAAGGACGCACTGCACATCCACATTATGTGGTTTACTTTACCGAGGCAAGTATGGCTGGTCACCCTTGCCTTTAATGCTGGGACTGAGTAACAAGGTCCTAGGCCCCTACGCTCCAGATGGGGTAGAGAGCGACTGGATGATGGATGGATCATTTTACTGGACATGTTGTAGATGGTACTCCAAATTTTGTACTTTTTCTCACCTCTGGATCCTAACACACCTCATCTTTAAGATCTAATAAAGGTAAGAATGATGCTGACAGTGATGAAGATAAACCCCACAAGTCCTAGAGAAATGAACCATGATGGGCCACTTTCATTTGAAGTCCCCTCCTTTTTTGGTTATATGGTTATCACCCAATACTGATACTTGTTTCTTGGAATAATGGAAATCATCTGTCTTTTCACTTGGTGTCAGTCACTTGTAGGTGGCACTACATCTACTAAGTGGATGGCAAGCACACCCTGTTATTTAGGGTCTCATTAAATAACTCATGCATCTTCAACAATTATGGTTAAATGATAGAAGCTTTTAAGAGGAAAGTCAAGTCTTTCTAAAACACAAAAATGTAACTTTAATTTACCTCAGTGAGATCTTTAATTGTCTAATGTCTTATTACACTTATTGGATCTACAGTACTTCTTTTAAAATTTCATAACTGTGTTACAGTATCACTCAAGACTGACAGAAAACAATAACTTTTCAATGTAATAACTACAATTTCGGTACTCTGCTATTACATTTAAACTAATAATTTAGGAAAGTGATATCAAACCAACCTGTGAGCACCTGAGGATAAGGTCTGGGCTGTTCAGCTGGACAGCAGCATTGTAGACCTTTAAGTAGTTGACATCATTCAGCGTCCGCTTCAGATACTGGCAGAAAGTTGGCGGATAAAAAGGGGGACAAAAAGAGCATGTGAAATGAGAAGGAAGCAAAGTGAATTGGATGGGGTGTATATCCACCAAAACTGAAGTTAAAATGAAAAAAATTAGTTCTTATGGAGTATGGCAGCTGGTACATTAACCATGTAAAGTACGGGGATATTGTGTTTCACTAAAAACAATCCTAAATTCACTAAATAGTGAAATTCAAGAAATGCCAGTTTAATTCGTTATAATTATCTTTTTGTTTTGCATCAAACTCTGTATCAGCATCTCTTCTTTCTCTATTCATACCAACACACAGCTCAGATCTCTTGTTGCAGATCAGTATTTTTCAAAAGAAATACCAGCACATGTTATCTAGAACAATCTTCTTCCTCCACTTCTTTTTTTTTCCCCCACTCTTGTTTTCCTTAATCACTTCCATGTACCTGACCCCTTCTAAGTACTGTGCTGTAATTAGTACCGTACTCTAACTTTCTCCACAAGCATTATCAGTACAGTAAAACCTCGATATAACGGACTTCAATAGACCGGAATTCGCTTTTATCGGACTCGAGGAGCTACCGGACTAAACTCCTATATATCGGAAAAAGTCCGATAAAGCCAGAAAGCAGTCCGGACTGCCTGACCACTTCAGCTATGTTCACCACAATAAGACAAGTAAAAGACATGTTTTTCAGTGCACAGTACAGTATCATTATGCCATTTGATTAATGTAGTGAAGGTATAACACAGTACAATACTGCAATGGTGGTGAAAACCACTGATGCAATCCAGACTAATGTCTGATATATCGGAAAAAGTCCGGATTAGCAGGGGTAAGTCCGGATGTCGCTTTTATCGGAATTCCGCATTTTTCAGACTGGCTTGGGCCCCAATTAGTCCATAATAGTGAGGTCTTACTGTATATGACTAGCACTTTCATCTTTCTTAACTCTACTTCATCCTTCAATCACTCCAGCAGCCATCACACCTTTGACCTGCTGGTATTTCATCATCATGATATAGTATCCTTCCTAAACTCCAAATCCCTGCCATCATTTTTCAGTAACACACTTTGCTCCTTTTCCTTCATACAATCCCCTCCTTCTTTCAGACAGCCCTCCAAACCTGCAGTTAACTCACCTCTGAGCAAAGAAACTTCAGCATGTCAATCTTGTATTTGCTGGCAAGATGTGAGACTTCAAGGGCGATGTTTGTGTTTGGGAACTGTGTAGTGTCCGTATACATGTAGTCAAGGAGCCAGCGGAACCCTTCGGCCGAGTCCTCTGGCAAGTACAGCACAGGGCCCACAGCACTTGATCCAAATAGCATTTTCTCAAATTCTGGAGAGCTCATGGCTAGGATCAGACGGTGGGCCTGAGGAATCGATGGATGATTAGATACTGTAACTCCACCCATACAGTATACTGTATTACAGTTTTCAGAGGTCCTCCAAGAAATACTGGAAGCAGTAGTCACTACTGTAAAGTACCTACATATCATACCTAAAATACTGCTTACCCTTAAAATATAAAAATCCATCCATCATCCAATCCTATGTCACCCCAAGAGGAGTGTAGGAGCCCAGAGTTAGGCAAGTTGGTCCTGACATTTAAGATGAGGGTGACCAGCCTCACTTATCCCCGAATGACATTACGTGAGCAATAAACAGTTGGTCCTGACATTTAAGATGATGGTGACCAGCCTCACTCATCTCCGAATGACATTACGTGAGCAATAGACCCCAACCACCCTTGAGATATAAACCTGCACCGGCTCAATCCGAATGGAGCGCCTTAATTACCCATTAAACCATTAGGCACCATAATTTGGTTGTACTCGTATGGTTACCATCCAGCATAGTAAATGGTTTCCTGGTGTATAGGAAGCCATTTGGCTTGTCACTCAGTATACAGTCACCCATAGGCAGAAGGAAGGGGAAAGAATTAAGGAAAGAAAGACAGAAGAGGGAATGTAAAATTACCCATACGCTGAAGGAAGAGGATAGAATGAAGGAAAGAAAGATTAAAAAGGAAGGGCAGACACCCAAAGCAGCAACACAGTACATCAAGAAAGTGGATGGTAAGTGCCCCCACCTACCACAATCAACAACTTATAATATGATGCCTGACACTGCTAACATTTAAAGAAACAGGAGGTACTGTACTATCACATCAAAGGATTTCTTGAAGTGAGTGCACCTGAAGGTGGGAGCAAACACTGTAGGCCAAGGAGGATGGACATGGTAAAAAAAAAAAAAATGATAAGAAACCAATATGCATGTAAGAAAAGGGATCTAACATGAGGACTGAGTGGCTGAACGAAATATGGTAGACCCTTGCTACAACGGGTTAACTGGGGAGAGCCAAATTCATTAAAGCCAATACCGTAGGTAGTTTGTTATATCCGAGAGTACCCCCTGAGGTAGGATTTCAAGCAAATGTTTGAAAATAAAAGAGTACAATAGCATGTTCTATTTCTAGTACTAAAAATACAAACTATACAGTACCAATTTTACACTAATTTGCCCTAATATTTCACCCTTTTGCAGATTATTTGACATCCTTGCTAAAGCACTTCTTCATGACTTGTACAGTATTAATACTGTATATTGCAGTCTGTTACTACAACTCAACTATCATTATGGGGAGAGGGCAGCTCAGTTAGTTTCTAATCAATTACTAATGGTGATAACTATAGTATTCAGAAAAGGACATACTTCCCATGCTAGCTCACCTGTATCTTCTCATCATTAGATGAGAAGCAGATAGTGAGGTCAGTGAACTTGCCGGTGTTGTAGATGTGCTTTATGCGCTGTGCCACAGAGTTGGGCTCATGTTTGAGGTGGTGGTGGGCTAGGTGGATGGGGTCAGTACACCCAGGGTCATTGCAAGTCCGGTCATCTGTTGTACTCATTGTGCTGCCAAGAAAACATGTAATTATTAGGGCAAGGTTGGGTGTTGTAATGCCTGACAAGTGTCCAGTATGCATTTGTCCAGTACAGTTGGCAAAAAAAAAAAAAATAAATAAATAAAATAATAATAATAATAATAATTTGTTACTGTACTGTAGTACGGATTTGTTGGGCTAGTGAGGATCGGCCGTGCAAAGTGGGCCAAATCCAAGGAGTTCTTCTCTAGTACTGAAGTGCTGCGTCCAGTACTAGTACCCGCGGACATCTAACATACTGTGGAGATACTGAACAAGGATACCAACCAAATGCACTGCCAGGAAGCATTAGCTAATGTGGATGTTAGTGCATATTGCTGTTAGTCTGTGTGTGCATGCACACACCTGCTAAGTCACGAGTGATGACATCACCGGAAGGGTCCTGCGGTATGCAGCCGGGGGCCTGGGCAGTTCACGTTGTGAGGCCGGTGAGTGGGGTTTGCAGTTCGAAAATAATGGTGTCGTGTTCGACTAAGTGGCCTCCAAAACTTAAAAGTGATTCTGCTTATGAGAGCTGGAAAAAGGACATCAACATTTGGTGCGAACTGACGGACTTACCAAAAGAAAAACAAGCCTAAGCTATTCACCTGTCATTGTCTGGAAGAGCATGGGTGGCGTCTTCAGAGGTTGAGGCGGCTGATTTGAAGCAGGAGGATGGTGTTCTGACCTTGCTGAAAAAATTAGACAGTTTATTTCTAGTGGACAAAGGATGTTGACAGTTTGCAGCTTTTTATGAATAGTACATCTTCAGAAGGACTGGTGATATGAACATTCGTAAGTTCATGGCAGAATTTGAGCATGTTTTACGAAGCAGGACATGGCACTGCCAAATTCTGTGATGGCTTTTATGCTCTTAGCTGCATGCAAACTTTCAGACGGTGTGCAACAACTAGTGATGTCCGCGATAGCTGAGGTGACATACAAAAACATGAAATCTGCCCTGTATTTTTGCTGGTGAAATTGGCGGGCAGAACAATGCATCAGTGTCTGCCAGGGAGGTGAAAGGCGAACCAGTATTTTGGAGTGACGAAGTTGGGGGTGAAGAAACGTTTTATGTTAGAGGTACTCGACGAGGACGGAGAATGTTGCGGGGTGGTGCAGTACGTGATCGAGGTTGTGGTCTATCTCTGTCTATCTACAGTAGGCGCGGAAAGTACTGACGCTTTTTTGCCGACGTCATTCTTTTTCGCGTTAAGTGAAGTAGGGTCAATACTACCCTCCCCTGTAATGCGAAATGAGCTGACGCTTTTTCAACGGGAGCTGGCAACCCTGCTTGATAGGTTTGGCACAACAGGAGCAGGCTCAGTAATGTTTGGGCAGCCACAGGAGGAGGATTGTCTCTGTGTGTGATGCACCACGAGGGCATGTTTTGACTCAAATAACACAGTTATTTGGTTACCTACCACATTCTCATCATGCCTAAAGTAACCACAAGCAAGGACAAACGTGTGGAAGTGATTACTTTATACAAAGCTGGCCACAAACTCCCATTTATTGCAAATCAGATGGTGTTAGACTGAGGACAGTGCAGAGACTGGTGAAGCGGTTCAAGGACAGTGGGGAGGCCATTCCTCCCACTCCACTTCCCAAGCCTGGGAGACCTCGTAAGACAACCTTCAGGACCCGTCAGCTGATCTCAAGGCAAGTTAGCAAGGATCCAAGGCTAACAGCACGGGATTTAAAAGAAAAGAACCCACAGTTGCTGGCAGATGTGTCTGTCAGAAGTGTGCAGCAGCTGTTGCATGACGATCTGGGCTACAGGAGTTTTTGTGCTCGTAAAAAACCACTGCTAACTGCACTTCAGAAGAAAAAGAGAGTAAATTTTTGTAAGAAATATCTTGCCTGGAGTGAGGAGCAATGGAAAACTGTGCTTTGGAGTGATGAGTCAACATTTACTGTCACTGGTACCCCTTCATCACGAGTGTACCGCAAACCAGGCAGTGACCCCCTGGATCCTAAGTACACTTCCAAGTTTGTTAAATACCCAGCCTCACTCATGGCTTGGGGCTGCTTTACATATTATGGTGTTGGTAGGTTGGTAATTCTACCTGCAAATGAAAAAGTGAACCAGAACAATTATTTGGAGCTCTTATGTGATGTTTTAAGTGACTCTTTTGATAAAACCAAGGCAAGAGTATTTATGCAAGATTCTGCCCCTGCACATGTTGCAAAGTCAGTGAAACAGTGGCTAACAGACTGTGAGGTTCCCTTTATTCGAGATTGGCCCGGAAACAGCCCAGATATCAATCCCATTGAGAATTTATGGGCGCACATGAAGCGGCAGCTGCGTAGTATGGACACATCATCTTTGCCTAAACTTGAGGCTGCAGCTATGGAGCAGTTTTAGTCCGTCTGTTCTGCAAAACTACGCCATCAGTCTCCCCAGACGCCTTAAGAAGATAATAAAGGTGAAGGGGAATGCCAGTAAATACTAAATTCAATGGTGAGTGTTAATTTATTTGTTTCTCCTTGCTAACCACAAGAATGTTTTCTTTTTTTAAGATGGCGTCAACACTTTCCGCGCCTACTGTATATATATATATATATATATATATATATATATATATATATATAT
>JAGKTI010001383.1:0-20720 GCA_018397915.1 Birgus latro | reverse complement strand
CCGACTCTGGGCATAGGCTTCACAGCCTGCTATCAAGACCCAGCAGTCCTACACACCATACACAATATGCGGGAGAGCTGCCTAGATTTTCGGATAATCAGACGTGCACCGCACGACTTGCTGTCGTAACCGAGAGTCCCCGGCACCTCCTCCCAGGAGTGTGTGAAGAGACAAATTGAAAACTCCCAAAGATGCCAAACGATCCCGCATAAGTGTGCGAAGGGAGTGGAATCTAGGGCACCATAACAGGTAGTGTTCGTTGGTTTCTTCAACCTGAGGACACCATTGGCACCAAGGGTGCACTATCACACCCAAACGGTACAGGTGACTTGCGAGGCCTGTGTGGCCCAACCGTTACCTAGTAATGGCTACATCAACGTCCCTACAGGGATGGTGTGCCCAAGGGACAGGGTGTCCAGAAGAGTCGGAGCGAAAACGCCCCAGGTGGGAGGCAGGTAGAGTAGTCGCTAGGTTTGCATTCCACAATGACATGCTTGCGCTGCGTGCAAGATTAGGGAAACTTGTAATTCCAGGAGTTGGAAACAATCTCTGAGAACACTTCATTGTTATGAGGTATTCCATAATTCAATAGGCTTAAGGCAATTGCAAGCACAAGACGTCACCGTAATGATGGGGTTAAAGTTACAAGCTAATTTACATTAATTACAATCAGAACAAGCTAGGTTACATATAATCTGCTTGGCTGTATAATACTGTCTTTCGTCCTCAAAGTCGCAGGTTATCTAACAAATGTTTACCTCCAAAAAACGCTTAAAATTACCAGATACAGTCAATATACATAATCCTAAGGAAGCTACCAGTTTGTCTGACATCAATTCGGTGTGTATAAGCTGATTTATACTCAATATTGTGTACAGATTACATATTTGAACTTACCCTCACGAAATTTCCTCTTCTAGCAGTTAACACTTAAGTACCATTTAGGGCACAGAATATTGCCGTGGGAGCAGGTATAGCAAGATATATAAGCACACCCTGCAATATAGCACCAGAAAGATCTGGGACAAAACTAGATAAATAAATCTGGGAGAACGACATTCAACTCAACCAACTCCTACCGTTACTCCGGAGACACTGAAAATGAGAATGTGGACTAGTCACTGGAGTGCCGCGAGGACCATTTTTTAAAATTTTGAAATACGATACAGTAAATCAGTAAATGACATTGGTTGCGGCAGTTCTCAGATTTTCAAACTACAAAGTTTCTTTGAAAATAACTTTCTTTGCACGGCAACAGCTGAATCTCTCATTTGAGCTCTCGGTGAGTGTCCAGCTTACAAATGCCTGCTGAGCGTGTGAGCGCTCCTTGAGATCATTAGTTTCATGTAACACATCATAAGTCTTGCATTACTGAACCAGATTCATTGGAGATATTAAGAGGTCTCCTTTGCCATATGATTTATATCCAGGTATATTGTGAAGATGGAAATGTTTAGCACAATTATAATAATTTTCCTCTAATGAAGTCAGAGAAAACATTCAATAATCGAAGTTTGAAGTGTCTAAACTATGAATCTGCCACAGGCGGGGGGGGGGGGGATTTTCGTACAGCTTACAGAATGTGGTAGCCTAAGGTAGCTGATTCTCATTTAACACTTCTTCTCTACAGATCATAAGAAACAATCTTTGAGAAACTGAAATTTGAAAGTAAATATAAGAAAAATCATTAAGTGGCACTAGAACCGGAGTGTGAGCTTGCAGAGTTTAGGCTCTTTTCACTTTAACTTGGTTTAAAATTGCTCTCTCTATCCTGAAACTAATTAAAACAAGAAAGTAGTGCTAGTCACTAAGTAGTGCTATGGACAGGTCTGCCACTGAGCAACATGAAACACGCTGCGAGAAAGCGAGAATAGGCCAGTTCAAAACAGTCTATACAATGGTTCTTAACCTGGGGGCGAGCTTCCCTTGGGGAGCATGAGCAATTTCCAAGGGGGAGTGAAGAAAAAAAAATATTGAGTGGTTTGAACAAGTATGTGTGTGTGTGTGTGTGTGTGTGTGTGTGTGTGTGTGTGTGTGTGTGTGTGTGTGTGTGTGTGTGTATCACAATGAACTATGATTTATGTTCAGTATTCATATTCTGTTTCAGTCTTCAAAGGACGCGGGTACTAAGTTGGTTTCTCTCCTTCATGTCTTTCGCCTGGTTTCCTTCTTGTCTTTTCTTTTCTTTTCTTTTCTTGTTTCAAGAGAAAATCTGAGATACCAATAAGTCATATATTGCATAACAGAACGAACCCCAGCCAAAGTATACATGTCTCAGTTTCCCCCTTATCCCTCGAAAAGGGGATAATGAATTGCTGAAAAAAAGGCTAATGCAGTCTGTACTCATATTCAACTGGGTTAACGTCCACTTGAACCTGCGACAAAAATAATAGTTCTGGAATAAGTTTTCAGAGTCAGATGATGGCAGGAAGCAGAGGAAAGGGCCATGGGGGGAGACGCGTTCATGTGAACCAAGGCTAAGTTTAGGGTGCGCGACCCGAAAAAGGCTGAGAACCAACGAACTAAATCAAATTCAACACGACAACGTCTCCTGTCCCTACTCCCAGTCCACGCCCTACCAATTCCTTTTACCTTGACCTTTCCCCCTCTCCCTCCCCTCTCATTAAGCTGCTTCCCACTCTCTAGCATGCAGACTGGGACATGTGGCTGCGTCTCCCAGAAATCCAGCGAGGGCGAGAATGTCTGGTTCCCGAAGTGTCCCGCACCTACCACTTTGGAAGCACCGGTGCCCACCTCACCGCCCACTTCCACTCCCACTACTACGCCCGCACCTCCTTCAACACCCACCCACACACCACCCTCGACGCGCTGGACAGGTGGGTGGGAGGAGGAAGAGCGAGTTTGTAGATGACTTTTGGTGACTAAGTGAAATCTGAGTGACTTTGGATCGATTTTTTTTTTTTTATTCAAGGAAGAAGGAACCAAAGGCCAGGAGCCCGCAAACTGTTCTCTCCAAGAAAAAACAAAAACAAGATAACAGAGAGCCAAATATAAGGTCCGTTCATTTCGAGATTCCTGGACACACCACGTTTTAAAGATTGGAGATCATAGACAGATAGGAAATACGGACAATGGGTGAAAATTGAGTAATCTGAGGGGTGGCCGTATGGTCTTGAGTGACAGGGTATAATATCAATGATTTTGGGTGTAATTTCGGCGATTTGTAGTGGGATTTGAAGGGTAGAATTTGTGTGACGTTCAGTGATTATGGGGTGAGTAGTTGGAAGAGGAGTGATTTTGGGTGCAGTTTGGGTGACTGGGTAGAATCTGAGTGCGTTTGAGTGGGTTTTGGGCGCTTAAGAAATTTGTATTAAAATCTGTCACGATGAGAAGTCTCTCCAAAGCTACGTCAAATTGTTAGGGGGTAGCAGGAATAAAACAAAAATACGTCCTCAGGCTGAAGGTGCTAATGAGAATAAATATAAACTTCACAATCACCTCCTGTTCTTTAATTACAACAGGTCTGACATAGTTAATAAAATTCAAGAAACACTAGGAGCTAAGTTTAAATCCCCAGTAAATATTTCAGAAGGTCTTTGCTTACTTAATCATAATAAACTGAAGCTTGAACATAGAGAATGGAGGAGTGACCCCCCCCCCCTCGCTGTTATATGTGTGTAAGTATGCGTGTATGTTTTGTATGTAGCGACCACCTTGCATAAGCCTGATGTGGGCGAGCACCTGCATCATACTCGTTCTAACAGTGTTTCCCGGGTCTTGAAGCGTGACTCTCTCGTGGGGTTGAGGAATGCCGGTACCTGTGACTAAAGAATTTTTGGAGTGCAGGGTTTTGGAATGGACGATTTGATTCAGCTAAAGGTGTACACATTGTGGTGATGGGTAACAGAGGATTTATCTGACCTCCCCCGTTCGAGAACTCTCTTAGATTCTGAATAAAACCGTCTGGTGATAGCAAAAATAAAGCAAAGTGAAAGTCATAAAAGTAAAAGCATTAAATGTTCTCTTACCGACAGACTAGCCCCTGCCCGCTACGACGCCTACCTGAGAGAGCTGATTACTGGGGGGACACACCTGAACGGAAGCAACACGGACCCCTGTTCACGCACTCTGCTACCTCAGAACTCGGTACATCCCCTGTTTACATTCATCGTCACATATAAGTAGAAGAAAGAAAAAGACACTGCTATGACTCTACATCCACTTCATAGCACATTCAAGATGGAGAGATAGCAATTTTAGGCCAGGTTAGAGTAAAAGGAGTATAGTCACATGCACCAGGTTCGTACATGCACAAAGTATCCAGACACAAACTATACTACATCCCATTTGGTGCATATGACACTGGGTTTAAGGATTTATTATCTCTTTTAAAACTTCAATTCTCTTCCATCAGACTACCACCTACGTGCTGTGGATCAAGATGAACGACGAAAGTGACGACTACACCTATATGGGGGTTATGTCTGTGAGTAACAACGATAGTCTTCATGGTGTACGTACATTACCTCTTTACCCGTACACCCCTGAGTTATAGCTCCTACTCACCATTTAATTTCTGTCACACCGAACGAATTTTAAACATGGCCATTTTTGAAGTGGCATAGAAGGCTCCGTAGTATCTCTTTCTTAGCGATTGATTTTGAATATACACCATAAGTCTCTTGTAGGTCTGTGCCATTTATATCACTTTAATATCGACAAGGTTTGCATCAGTAAAATAAATGAGCGTGTTGGAGTGTAAATTAAATTGGCAAGGAAGATGTGCTACGAAATCTCCAACTTCACACGAAATACAACCCTCTGTGTATAAGCGGTGGATTGAACGTAGAGAAACACTATTTGGGAACATTTATTATTATTATTATTATTATTTTTTTTTTTTGTTCCTGATCGGTTTCACCAATGAGCATCCTCAGAGAATGTGAGTGGCGAAACTAATCAGGAATATACCTTCGTCCCTAACTCGTGTTTTTCTACGTTACTCCCCTCGCACAACTACCACACCCATAACTACCATAACCACCACAACTACCACACCCATCAACTACCATAACCACCATAACAACCACACCCACCACAGCTACCACAACCACCACAACCACCACAACTACCACAACCACCACAACTACCACAACCACCACATCCACCACTCACCATAAATACCACAATTACCACATCTCCCACAGTGCCTGGGTCTGTGGAACCTGGACGTGCGAGGTCACCATAAGCTGCTGTGGCGACTGAGGTGGAAGGGCACGCCTCTCCTGATGGTGGCATGGCCTGCATCACCCTTCTCGTGAGTACAGTGAGGTAGATAGATAGAGATAGAGATAGGTAGATAGATAGATAGATAAAGACATAGATAGGTAGACAGACAGGAAGACATAAGTAGATAGATAGATAGATACAGATAAGCAGAGAGAGAGAGAGAGAGAGAGAAACTGACTGAATAAAACTTATGTAGATGAGTAATGCAGGGATGAGTGCTGGGGTGGGGAGAGGTGAGTAAGGATGTGGATGGAGAAAAATCAAGATAGTAAGGATGCGAGGAGGGAGAGAATGCGGGCGAGGGCTGGTGTAAAAAAAAAAAACAAGAACAAAATCACTTAAGAGACCAAAAGATGACGAATGATATAAATCCATGGATGACATTTGCAACGAAAGCCACTCAAATAAGGGCGTAAGAAAGAGTGGAGTAAAGGGAATGAGTGAAAAGGTGTACTGTAAGTACAGTATATTACAGGAGAAGAGACGTTTGATGGCAAACATATTCCTTCTCCCCCTCTTTGATGACAGATCACTGAAGCCCCCTGACGCAACAGTGTTAATCAGGTACGACCCCAAAGAGAGCAAGGAGGACCCACCTGTCGCCTTCTACCACCATCTCAATCACACCACCACCACAACTACCACGTGAGCTCTCCGATGCTGCTTATACCTCACCACTTTCAGTATGAAGACATATTTTAACTTTTTAAAAAATCTACCTGAATAAAACAGCTTTGAGATGTATTGTACAAATAAAATACAACATTTTCGCAGTGAATAAGGTTAATAAAAAAATCATATTTGTGTCGAATGGGTATGGCTGCAACTACTGGCACACACGCTGGCTTCTTAGATAAGGTGACGTTTTAATGTTTTTTTTCTTTTTTTAGTTCTAGCTTATATCAGACATTTTACTGGGCTTGGTTGATTGCCTTTGTCGTAGAGGAATTAATAATGCCTGTATCTAACCCATAGTTATGGATCACCAAACTTGTATAACGGTACCTATTATTTTTTTGACAAAATCTAGCTGATAAGATTGACTAGAATAAAATAAACTCTATAATATCTATCTATCTAACACCCAAGCCTTTACTGACACATAAGGAGTGTAGGGGGCCAGAACTAGGCGAGAGTGACCTGTCCTTCCCACTATGTAAGCAATAATACTTAACCATTCCTTGGATTTACATCTTTACGTGCCACATTCAGTTACAACGCCTTAACCTCCTAGACCACCAGGTATCCACTTACATATGTGAATACCAATCAACCTAGTAAATGTTTTTTCGTTGGCCACAGTAAACATTTGGTTTATCAATTAATGTAGAGTCACTGAGGGTAGCACTAAAAAGAGTGAGCGGATGCTGGGTGCTCCCATCTACCACATACAGTATTTACAGAACATTGACTTGTAAGCTCAAAAGGAGAGGACCCACTTGGGTAGGTGTGATTTTAGGTAATGAAACAGAAACAATATCGTAGCTAGCAGGAAGAAATGCATATGGAAAGTAGTATTCATACTGTATTTATCATTGTTATAATTAAGTCCTCGTACAGTAGTCTTGCAGTACGAAAAAACAAACAGGAACCTTTCAAATTAAATACCCATATACTGTATAACTTACCTGTGAGACGTCAAATACCAGCCACAGCCAATCCTGAGAGTGATCTAGTGCAGGGGCTTATACTTGGTGGCATAGGAGGTTTCGTAGTGCTTCATCTTTTTTTTTTTTTTTTTGCGTATTACATTTTAACATTTTTGTATACCATTAATATTGTTTTGATATCGTCGTTACTTGCATTTATAATTCTTTACAATATAAATCGCTAAGGAGTAGGGGTTACGAAGCCCCCTGTGCCACCAAGAATACGACCCATAGACAGGTGGCACAACTGGAAACCACACTGGCACGAATCAGACTGGCACAGTGAACCTAAGGTAGTACACTGAACCGATCACAGTCAGGTTGCCAAAGAGACAAAACAAAATATAAATTAACACTTCCTAGCATGCCAGTGATCCCAGTACAGAATATTACACCAGACTATACTGATATAATAAAAGTAGTGATTAAATAGTGGAAATGTTAAGTTACACCGAGCACATAAATAATCAATACGTAAGCAGTCGACACATCACAAGCTCGACTGAAAATGAAGCAGTGGCACGCCCTGGAGATGCTTTTCCCATTATACTCCTTTAGTTTGCCTCTTCAGTCCGGTGGCTTCTTTTTAAATTCATTTTTGCAACTTCCAGACACTTTCATGTAACTTGGGAATAATCTCTTGTATGGGAGAGCAGTATCTTCCGCAGTTAATACTCGTAACTGTAAGTGTTTTAGTCGCGTCCTGTCATCAGGGGAGTAAGCCGAGTCGTCTGCTCTTAAATGTACCGCACTATTTTAGCCTAGCCTCGGGTCTTACATTGTGTACAGGGTACTATAAGGGTGCCTGTTTTTTCCCCTCAAGCGCTATCGAGTCCCTCAAGTGATATCCAGTCCCCTTAAGCGATGTCCACTCCCTCAAGCTGCGAAAGGTTAATTATAATTCACAGCCTTATTAAATCCTTTTGGTCCACAGCAGCTGTACAGGCGGGTTTGCGAGAGAGGTCTTAATGTACCATCTTTCGCCTATTAGCTCACAGTCGTAAAGCTTTTAGATCCACATTATTAGATTCCTTCCTTATGTAACCTTTCAAAATGCTGCAGTTTGTTTCATGTTTTGCACATTGCATATTCAGTGCTCAACCCTTCAGTTAGATAGTACTGTATTTTTTTCCCCCTGCCCTATCCAGACGATTTCAATCACTTTAAGACAAGCTTTTCGAGCAGGAGTGGTTGGATTTAGCCCTCATTAACCCCTTCATTACAAGAGGTCTCACCTAAGTTTGCAAAGATCGCCTTGCGGTACGAGAAGTCAACTAAAAAATGACAAAGCTTTATTAGTACTGTTAACTTCGTCACTGTCGGTGCTGGAGGGACGCTTTCTTGTGGTGTCACCGATATAACGGCTCGACTCAACTGCCTGGCCACACAATCGTTCTACTTCCCTATCCCCTAGAAAGAAGAATGGTGGACAACTTGAGCCTGCAGTCCACCTGGTTTACCTCAGATGAACTTGGAGCTACAACAACATCACCCTCCACCCGGTGACATATTTTTCTTTTTAATCGCCCCGCTGACGGGTGTTTTTATTCAAAGATCCTGATCAACTACAGAGATGAAAGGATGAATAAGGGTCATGTCTATCCTCTCCACTAAAAAAAGAATATCCAAAACTGAATTAAATCGTCTGAATATAGGAAAAATAAAAAATAATACGTTATCATAGCGAAGAGGTACTGGTGAGAGAGAGAGAGAGAGAGAGAGAGAGAGAGAGAGAGAGAGAGAGAGTATAGGAGGGGGAACTGGAAAACATGTCTTTTACATCTTCCTCATTGGTTCCCTTTAGTCAAGCCCCTCAGATCAATGACTTACCTTTCTATATTAGCCTTCCTACTTCCAGACAATTCTATTCATCTTAGAAGAGCGCAACAGTGATTAACCCTTTGAACACGGGTATGGTCTCTTCATTTTATTCCCGCTATCTCGTGACTATTTCCTTCAGCTTCGGATGGACTTTATCTGCTGGAGGGGTTAGACACATCTTTAGTAAACACCTCCTCTGCGTTAAACAGTCCGTAAGTTGAGTAAAATCGTCAGGTAGCAGCAAGAGTAAGCTAAAAGGAGGTCTGAGGGGCTAGGAGACTAATGAAGGCTATATCTGACCTCTCCAGTTCGAAAAATCTCCTCTGTGCTGAATGAAATCGTCTGGAGGTAGCAGAATATAACCACAAAGACATCCCAGGATTGAAGGGATTGAAGTAGGTTATGTGTTAGCCATCTGTACTAATAATGGGCATTTTCCTTTTCTTCGGTCAGTGTGGAAAAAATACGGCAAAGCGGAAAAAAGGAGTTAGGACCCCCCCCCATCTGAATCCGCCACTGCTGTATTGACAAAAGGTCTCTCTCTCTCTCTCTCTCTCTCTCTCTCTCTCTCAGGCGTCCCGTGAAAAATGCTACAAAGCAAAATACTACTACTACTAATAATAATAAATAGAAAAAGGAAGATAGCCCCCCTTCTGGATCCGCCACTGGAACTAATAACACAAAGCCACAACAGTTGATATACAATGTGTATTTTGTACATGAGCCCCTCTTACACTATCTTCCAAAGCTGCAGCAAGAGACATGGAAAAAACTTACTGCAAAAATGGGTGAAACTCAGGAAAATGAAAGTGTGCTTTAGAAATGGCCGCCCCTCGCAGGATGCAGCGCTAGCCAATAGAATTATAGATAAATGGACGGACAGATAGGTAGATGGATAAACAGTCAGACTGATTCACTGATGGAGTAAAGAGATAACAGGACAGATGTTTAGATCTTATCATGGCCACTTGTAAATCGCTAAAAGTAGCAATGAGTTCCTCAGAATGGAAAGAAAATAAGCGTCTAATCAGCGAAGATGAATTATACACAGAATAAAACAGATGGATGGATGGATAAATAAAACAGAAACAAAAGAAAAGGAAAAAGGAAAAGGAAGGAAAAAGCGAGAGATGCAACCCTTTCAGTACCATGGCATCATTCTCTTTTCTTTCCATTTTTTTTTTTTTATCAGGGCACTGCAAGACGATTTTCTTTTTAGTGCAAGGGGTTAGCAAAGTTTTTATCTATACCCCCCAGTTTGAAAACTCATAAGCTGACCAAAACAACCTGGTGGTAACATGAACAAAAGTTCGTCATCGGAATGAAGGGGTTAATAGGAACAGATTAATGAAACTCAGAGAGAGAGAGAGAGAGAGAGAGAGAGAGAGAACGCAGACATGAAACGGTGCTTCTTAATGCTGGAGTAAGATGACGGCAAATAAGATGACAGCGCATAAGGGATACCGGCAAGGCAAGTAAGCTTAGGACAGAGCTGAGACAGGACACATAGAAACGGTATCACACTGTTTCATTCATCTTCAGTCTTTGTCCATCATCTTCCAGCCACGGGTGAAGTTTACTCCGTCCTGCTAACCAAAACATATCCATTCACATTTTACAACATTCATCCATCTTGAGGTCCTGCTTCAAGAATTAGTGGCTCTTACGCAAGAGGTTGGGATAGTCCCTTATTTTCTCAGAATTTTTGCTTTCTTATCCCATAAAATACACTGCAGCCTCTTGGTGATCATGCTGCTGGGGAATTTCGTCTTAAATCAAAATATGAAGAAAATCTAAATTTGCACGCGGACTTAACCTTCACAAAAGGAGCTGGAGAACGAGGATGAGCTGAGGGATGGAGGAAAAGAGCTGAAGGACTGAGGAAAAGAGCTGAAGGACGGAGGATAAAAGCTGGAGGATGGAGGAAATGAGCTGAGGACGGAGGTAAAGAACTGAAGAGTGGTGGAAACCACTGCCTGACCGGAGGCTGCAGGATAATATGCTCTAGTGTGACAGGGCTTGAGACAAAAAGACAAACAAGCCAAAATACGGACAGTGCCAGACAAGGACAAAAGTAGCGGAGGACATGAGGAAGGAGACGCCGGAGAACCAGACTAGCCGCACGGGGAAGGAATAACGATCCCTGGGGCGGAGCAGAAGAAGGAGACTGTGAAGGTGGTGGCGCTGTTGGTGGAGGTGGAGGTGAAGGTGAAGGTGCTGGTGGTGAATCTGTTGATGGTGAGAGCGATGCGGCCCTTCCGATCTCCTGCTGCTCCTGTGGCTGCGGGTTCAGGGCTCAGCAGGTCCTTACCAAAGCTACCTTCAAGGTCCGTTGGGCTGTGAAAGAAAGAGTACAGAGAAGAAAAAGTATAGAGTAAGTATAAAGTACTATGTGACTTAGCTCTGGATTCTAAAAGTGGAATAGGAGGTTTCGTAGCACCTCTTCCTTAACGATTTCCTTTGCATATTACAGTACACTTTAACATTCTCTTGTGTATTATTTCTGTCGCTTTAATATAGACATGATTTGCATCAGTAACCTATAAAACAATAATAAGGTGTAATACGCGAAATAAATCGCGAAGAAAGAGGTGTTAGGAAATTTCAAAAGCCACTCGGAATACGACCATTAATCCCATCACTTTGATGACATATCATTCTTGCTCTCTTCACGATTTAACTCAGCCTGGGATTATAGGAAGCAGTAAAAACTGAATAATATATAGGTCACTGGGTTGAAGGGTTAATGCGTAACAAGCACTATGTCATAGAGCGTAAAATACTGTATATACTGGAAAGTGTGTATTAAAGAGATATTTGCTCAGTTATTCTTAGGTTCTTCCCGCCTCCCTCTTTCTCTCTCTCTCTGTCTCTCAAGTCCATACATTACCCCTAATACTGAGTCGATCTAAACCCCCAGACTAGTCACTGCTAAGACCCCTATACATCTTTCCTATCAAAGTCCTCACGTCTCCTCCAACTCGATAGAATGCCTGGGTGCGGAGAACCTTCTGCATCGCCTCCTGTCGCAGTTGATGATAAATTCCGACTATCCCTAAGACCAAAGTCAACCATGTCTTATCTCCAGCCAGACCAACTGCACGACCGACACCGACTATTCCTTAAACTAAAACTATTCCTAATCTCAAGACGTAATATCAGACCACCAGGACAATTCCCGAGACCAAAATCAACTATTCATAACTTCCACAAACCATTTCATTAGACAAATCCACCTCTTATTTCCCACGCGGGTCATCATCTCCCTTTCAGCTCTTACCCGTCCTCTACGTCGACGGAGAGCTTGGGTGCGGCGAATCTCCTGTAGCGCCTTCTTCCGCAGGTGTTGGTGGTGGCGGATCCGGTGAGGCAGGAGACGGGCACGGTGGTGGTGGTGGTGGTCAGGATTGTGCGTGTTCTGGTCGTAAGCCGGGCCACGAACCGGGCGTCATCGGCGGCTCTTTGCCCTGGTGAAATGGGAGATGAAGGAGTATTATCAGCTTGCATGCGAAAGGACATACTATCAGTACCCAATCTATTTTTCCACCACGGTATGGATTTCGAACCCGTACTCAAAGAACACGCAGATATGGAGATAAATGCCATTAACTAATGGGTCATTATGGCTTTATTTTCACCATATGCTAACCCAGTAATCCAAGTAAGCATGGAATGTGGAAATCCGGAAAAAAAATTGTTATTTATTCTAAGAGAAGGGAAATCCAGAGTACACACTTCCTTTCTCCTTCGTTGTAGGAGCTACAGGGCTGCCTGCAGTTCCAGTAGTTGGCGGGTAGAGTCGTCACATCCGCAATGCAGTACAAGGGAAAGAGGTCTAGCTCAGCTCCCTTCCCAGCCAGCCATCTTTCATGATACGCATGAAGACGTGGGTAATAATCCAGCTCTCTTTCAGAGATGTGAGAAATTTGTCACACTGCTAACTAGAGTCCTTTTCACTTTTATTTTATACATCACATGTAAATCATAGGGTATGTTAGCCTGTTTGTCTTTTCTGTATGTACTGTTCACCCGGACACCTGAAAAGTTAGGCTTTGTTGGTGACGATGATGATGAAAGGGGAAAAGGAGAATGGTGATGATAATGATCATGATG
Organism: Birgus latro; assembly: GCA_018397915.1. Classification (NCBI taxonomy): domain Eukaryota; kingdom Metazoa; phylum Arthropoda; class Malacostraca; order Decapoda; family Coenobitidae; genus Birgus; species Birgus latro. The sequence goes on along the minus strand of JAGKTI010001383.1, from coordinate 7,887 downwards.
ATCATGAGGCTGATGCTAATGAGGGGGAGGAAAAGGAGAGGGAGGAGGGAAAGGAGAGGCAAAAAGAGAAGATGGAGGATGACGACGACAATGGCGACGATGATGATAAAACAGTGAAGACGTAGTCCATCTCTACTCACCCCGAGATGCAACCAACAGGCCACACAGCGTCAGTAACGCCAGCCACATCATTCTGGGGGTAAACAAGTGCACATCAAAATCACAACTTATACAGTTACCATTCATGATATCTAAAAGAAAGAACACATCCTAAATGTTAAAAGACACAGAACAGCAACAACAACAACAACATTGACAGCAGCAACAACAACAGCAACAAAGAAAATACATATTCCTTCATACCAGCTGACGGTACAAATGTTTTAGCATTATCACCGTTGAATAAGCCTCAACATCTGCCCACCTGAGAAAAGCAGGCATGGATACAGTGCTATCACCGAATATCAGAAAGCGACAACCACAATATTAATATGCAGTAGTTTACACCAGCAGACACGAATGGATTTGAAAGCATCATCACACTAGGAAGTCTTTGGCCTCGTCCCCCTGAGAGACTTTTTTTTTTTCTTGTCTACAACAGACAAGTCTGAACTGCGCTTCTGCGGGATTTTAAGGATTAAATAATATGAGTTTCAAATGACTAACAAATGAGTTTTAGAATGATCTCTCCAAAACGCTGAAATCATCTTGCTCCATTACTTAGCAAGTGAACAGAGTCAAGAGAACTGAATACATGAAAACCACTAAGACACACAGATGAAACAGCTCAAGATGGATAAGGGGTTATTATGGCTTCTTCAAAACTTTTTGGCTATCTTGATTTTCCGTCTTCTCGAACTTTTTTTTTTTTTTTTACCCCCGATACATGGTGGACTCAAGATACGTCTGAAGTTTACTTCTCACATTAACATGCCATTGCTATATTCCAGCATATAAACTATGAACACCCTTTTTTAAAAAATTCAAGCGGAAATCAAGATGCATTTGGAGCTATCGTGGCTTCTTCAAAATTCCTTAACTGTCTTGAATGTCTTTCTTCACTCGAACTTTCTTTTTACCCCAAAAACATGATGGAGTTAATATAAGCCTTAACGCTTTAACCATTCCCCACCTGAGAGACGCGTGAAGCAGAGGACATCAGGAAGTCAGCTTGTCGCTGCTTATATACCAGCGCCGCCACTACCTTAAAACCACGTGACACTAAAAATAGCATCAAGGTTGAGGAGCCGTTAGTTGGGGTTTGCACAAGGATCTTTCCTCAAGCCTCTTTTCATTTTGAAGTACTAAATAATGTTGAAATACAGGGTGAATCGAAAATAGGATGCCTTTTTTTTCACATATGAGTACATTGTAAAAGGGTCTGGGACGAAGTAATTTTATTTTGGTATAAATCAGATTAGGATGAAAGGTCAAAAGGTTCATAGTGCGGCGATGTCTCATGAATTCCTGGTCAGATCTGGAAAAATTATTTGATTTTGGTGCCGATCGATCAAAGGTCAAGATCAAAGGTCATGGGTTAAAGTCAAAGTTCAGGGTGCGGCGGTATCTTATGAATGGCTGGTCCGATTTGATTTAAAATTTGCACATACTTTGCGTGTGGGGATTGGAAGAAGTGATTCGATTATGGTGTAGGTCAGTCAGAGGTCAAGATCATGGGTTCAACATTCGAGAGCAACGTCGCTGTGCTGTCTGAGCGCCCCCCCCCTCTCTCTCTCACACACACACACACTTAAAAAATCGAAAGGTTGTTGTATTTTGTGTCTATGCTGTACACTGTTCAGATGATTATATTCCGACTAAGAAGAACTTCTAGTACTAGATAGGTTAGTGAAGGTTATATCTAACTCCTACAGCTAAACTAGTCTCTCTTAAGCTGGGAAGAAAAAAAAAATCATCAAACTGGTTTAAACGAATTTAGTCCTGACTTCAGACTCTCGTTCCATCCTCGCCCTTACCCCATGTGCAGGATGGATGGATGGAAGACGGGGTGGGAGAAGAGGGTAAATATGGGAGATATGTAATGAATCTTCTCTCGATCCTTTTATGTTCCCGTGTTGTCAGTCCTACTGTAGGTGTTCTCATTTAAGACGGTGCACACAATCAGTTTGGAAGTGCGTGGGCTGCAGGGGACAACGCCAGATTATTTATCTCACTCACTGAATATCCCGTTTGGAGAGGGACGATTCTTCAGCTTTCCTGCCTACATGGACAGATTTTGTATCTCTTTTCTGTTGCTATGCTTCGGTGCCATATCTCGAAACTGATCATCTAACCAACCACCAACGTCTGCGTTGGCCTCGTTGAAAGTGTCTGGGGCTGAGTGAAGCTGTGACCCCTTCAGTGAAACAATAACAGGTGTCACATTACATTCGAGATCCATTTCCTATGATATCTGCTTAATGAGGTCCTTTTTCTAACTGCATATACGTAATGAGATCCTTTAGCTTATATCATCACTCAGCAATACTACTATTGCATCCACTATTGCTGGCTATCGTCATCACATTCTGTTGATGCTGTTTTCGTGTACTCAGATGGTATGGTCATGTGGAGGGAATGGATACCAATAGAGTTGTGAAAAGGGTATATCTGAGCGAATTTGAAGGAGGGAGGAGACGAGGTGGGCCAAGGAGAAAGTGGAAGGATGTGGTGGATGAGTGTGTGTGTTTTTCTTTAACGTTTTCCGCTGTAAATATATGGTTATTTCGTTCTACCGCTCATAATAATAATTCTGATTTCGTATTTAAAGGTAGATTTGTTATACTTTTAGCGTCAGCATATTTCGTTATAAAGATACGAATGTGTAGTTAATCCTAGTTATGTATTTTACAGACAATCCTGGTACACCAAGCTTGATAACATTAATCCCACGTAAAAAGAATAGTCTGAGGGCAGCTAAAACAAACAGTTAAGTGGTCCCCTAGTCTATGCAGGGTTAACATCAAATCACCAGTACTATAAACAACACAGGCAGGGCAGAACCAGCACACAGTAAAACACACAGATACAGGCAGTTTGTATTACGACACACATGTACATACAGCTGACCCCTAGGCATCACACACACGCACACACATTAAAACTAGGTGTTGTTATTGCGTCGTCTGGAGAGAAAGTGGTACAGGTCAGGTGATGTAGGGGGTGGTAGGTGGATTCTGAGGGAGGGATGGGAAGAGGTAGGACGAGAGGGAGAGAGGAAGGGAAGTGGTGGGGGAAGGGGAAGAGGTAGAGGAAGGGAGGTGAAGGAGAAAGGCACGTGGTTTATTTTCACAAGAACAGACAAAAGAAGTGGATATTTTCTGCACTCTCCTCTCCTCGTTCATCCCATAAAGCAGATCTTATTTTTGCAGGGAAGATCAGCGCGTAAGATTATTTTTTGCAAGACCAAGCAAGAGACGTGTGAAGTTTCTGGACTACCTTTTACCCATTTATACAGCAAAACCTAATCTCAGTTAAGACAGGAAGACGGTGGGTGAAGCAGAAAAGTGAGAGGAGACTGGAGGGGGACCGAAAGAGGCGATGAGAAGACAATGGAGAAGGTGGGGATGAGTCGGGGAAAGCGGAGAAAATTAGGGTGGTCGGGAGATGTGGAAGGGGGTGGAAGAGAAATGGGGAGAAGAAGGAGGAGAGAGACGGAAGAAAAGAAGTGGTGCTGGGACAAGCGGAAGAAAGAACGTAAGGAGGGAGCGACACGTGATTTTGTTTTACAAGAACAAAGAAGAGACTGGAGGTTTTACATTTTCTCCTCCTAGTCCTTGCCGCAAAAACAGATATTATTTTCTTCGCCTCCATGACGTATTTAGTTTTGTTCTTGCTACCTCCAAACGATTTTATTCAACCTTTTCAGTTCAAAAAGTCTCTCCTAAGCTGAATAAAAGCTTTTGAATGCAAATGGAATTGAAATGGTTAATTATGACATGGAGGTTAATTTGCTATTCAGATCAACACGGCAGACTTGTTTTTGCAAGAAGAATAAAGAAAGAAAAGTCGGAAATTTCTGCACTCTCCTTTCCTCCTACTTCAACAAAAACAGGCCTTTATTTCCTCACTACGAAACGTAATATTTCCTTTAATTTTGGCTACTTTCAGACGCAAATGTTTAGCTCAGGAGATCATTTTCCTACTGGTAAGGTTAATTTTTGTCTTCGCTAAATCCTTCAAGCCATTCCTAACCTGAAATAAATCGCCTAGAAGCAGCACCAATTAAAAAAACATATATATATATATATATATCGTAGTGGAGGGCGCGGCTAGGACATGGAGAACCCTTTGCCGACCGTATCAACACGCAGGAGGGAAACTGGCTCCACTGACGGTGCAGAAGAAGGAGAGAGAGAAGGTGGTGGCGTTGTCTGTGGAGGTGACGGTGACGGTGAAGGTGGAGGAGGTGGTGGTCCAGACGGTGAGGGCGATGCGGGGGTTTCTGACGCCTTTTGCCTGCTGGGGGTCTGTATCGAGGCTTCCGTCCAGGGGTTGTCTGTGCGGATGGGTGGAGGTTTGTTAGTGTCTTTCTGTTCTCTCTCTCTCTCTCTCTCTCTCTCTCTCTCTCTCTCTCTCTCTCTCTCTCTCTCTCTCTCTCTCTCTCTCTCTCTCCAGTGATAAATCAGTTAATCGAGCAATTCATCAATCAGTCAGTCCATCAATCCATCAGTCAATCAGCTAATCAATCAGTCTGTCTGTCTATTTATCTATCTGTCTACACTCACTTGTCCTCCTTATCAAAATAGTCAATGGCTGAATATCGCTTATATCGCCGCCTCTGACACGCGTCGGTATTTGTGAGAGAGGCGCAGGTGAAGGGTGCCGTGGTGGTCGAGGTGGTGAGGACGATGGCTGTCTTGGTGGAGTAGGCGGCGATGATGCGGGCGTTGTCGGGTTCACGGCCTGGGGAAGTAGAAAGCTTAGAAAAAAGGAGTACAAAGGAAAGCAAACAACAACAGCCCTATTGGTCTTTCGTGGTTGCTTGGTATAGGGAAGGTTGTAACTAACAAAACTATTCTATCAGTTAAAACAAGAATGGAAAAGCAGGAATTACTGCCTATCGACTGCGCGAGGGCGATGAGTATGGAGGGGGTGGAGGTGTAGGAAGGGGGGATAGAAGTGGTTGGTGGTGGAGGTGGTTAGATCTCCATCCTCGTGGAGTGTAAGGAGATGCGTGCGTTGTGGAACTCACGGCTTTGGGAGAAGAAAGACTGCTTAACCATTATACGAGGATCATTAAAGCAGGCAGCAGAGAGAAACAAACGAAGGGGTGAGGAGGGAGGAGTTTTGAAAGGGGGGGGGGGGATTAGGGAGGAAAATGTGAGGAAACAAGAAGACAGGGAAGAAAAGAAGAATAAGAAAGAGGGGAGGGTGGAGGATAATGAGAAGCGTGGGTGATAGGAAGGGGAAATGGAAGGAAAAGAATGGGGAAGAAGGAAGGAAGTGGAGAAGAGAAAGACAGACAGTAGAAAGGGAGGGAGACGGTGGGTAGGGGAGAATTATGGGAAGAGGAAGGAGGAGAGGGACAGAAGAAGGGAAGGAGAAAATGAAAAGGGAAGACGTGATGAGATGATAATGGGACTGGAAGAGAAGGTGGAAGAAGAGGGAAGAGAACGAGGAGGGGCTGGGAGGAGAAGGGACGGAATGATGAGATTCGGATGGGAGAGGGAAGGGTGGAACAACAAGAGTTTGAGAAAATTGGGAGGAGGTGGGAAGGGGAGAGGGTGTTAAGGAGGTAGGAGAGAGGGACGGAAGAAAAGGATGAGAAGACAAGAAGAGGTGAGAACGAAGGTGAGGAGGAAGACGGCGAGGAGAGAGAAGGACGATGAAAAAAGAAAGGAGAGTGTATGAGAGAGAAGCTTGGTATCTTTGCATAAAGGGGTGTTGTTCTATATATCCAGAAAATTCTAAAATATTATATCACTGTTTTTACCTGTCTTTACTTTTGTAATACTGGGTCTTTCCTTGTTAGTCTGATATCGTGAGTCTTTATTCCTGTACTGATTTTATGAATGTACAGTGTATGACGATGATCGTGTATTATTCTACTAGGTTTGTTTCAGAATTTGGGTGTATTTGTTACTCTTCTCCCTGACGCATCAAATCGGAGAAAATCATCTAAGCCTCTCTCAGCCTGGGAATACTGGCTAGAAGAGGGAGGTAAGAAGAAAAGAAGAAAAATTATAGAAGCATTTTTGTCCCTTGGCTTTTTCCGTATGGAAACTCACCTCTGACGACTCCCAGCACTCCCAACACGACACCGAGGCTCAGCAGATTCATCCTGAGGAAAAGAACACAGTCAGACTGGGTTTAGGCAAGTGAGAAACAAATCATCATCATCATCAACATTATCAGCGTCACCATCGATAGGTGTACATGGAAAAGACGAGGATGTAATTCTTTAGTCTATTTTTATCTCCACACGAATTTATTAAACTTCGGAAAGATTTCTAACACTGAAGGGGTTGATGAAGGCTATGTCTAACCCCTGCAGTTCGAAAAGCTACCCCCTAAGCTGAATAAAATTGTCTGGTAGTAGCAAGAATAAACCAATAAAATACGTTATCGAGATGAAGAGGTTAAGAGCTCTATCATGGAAGTCGTACCCCCATTTTCTCCGTCCCTCACGTCACCCACACTCGCCCCCTCAGCCTCTTAAGTCAGAGGACGTATTTTCATTCTAGTCTTGCTACCATGAAACGATTTTATTCTACTTAGAATGTGTGTGTGTGTGTGTGTGTGTGTGTGTGTGTGTGTGTTTATCTGCACCTTAACTCATTCAGCACGAGAACATCATGATTATTTTATATCCTCATCATTACCAGACGATTTTATTCAACTTTTTAGACTGAAGAGGTTAGATACTCGTATAGCCTTACTTATCCCTTACGACAAGAAGTCTCCCCTGAGCTGACTCAAATAATCTGGCGGTAACAAAAATTAATCCCTCCAAGAAAAAAAAAAAGATGATCTTAATAAAGGCGTTAACTTCTGCAATATGATGACATCGTTTATATCTTGTTCTTGCTGCCTTTAGGTGATTTCATTCAGACTGGTAAACTGTCCCTTTAATGAAAGAGAAAATGGACTCTGTATCTAACTCCTCCACTTCGAAACGTCTCTCCGAAGCTAGTCTGGAAATAACAAGATTAAATCAAACAAGCGTGTACGTCATTCGCAGAACCTATGAAACGGTAAAAATGGGGAGGGTTAAAGACATGGGCGTAGTAAGCAAAGGAATGGGTGGGATGGGCTGGAATGTTGATAGGACTGATGCATGAAAGTGTATTATGAGAAGGTGGGTGTTGTAAGATTACAGGCTTGAGTGTAGTGAAGGCTTGTTACAAAATACCCTCCATTAACGACAGTGTCCGGGGACAAAGAAATGTATGTGGGATATGAGGTGGGATTGTGGTAGAGGGGTGAGAAAATGGGGCCAGGAATTTAATGGATGCTCCAGGATTAATGGCTTTGGTTCAGTGAAGGTTTACGTTTTCTCCAACAACAACAACAACAGCAACAACAACAACGCACGTTACTCTTACATGCCTGGCGTCTTTCGAGGCAGGTAAAAAAAACGTCAACTGAGTGAAGAGGCTAACTTTTTCAACTGGAGTACTGTACGTCATTTACATTTTATTCTTGACAACCAGAAGGCTATTTTATACAGCTTATAATAGGCTTTCCGACTTGGCAGGGTTAGATATAGTCTTCATTAAGTTTATCAGTACCAAATATCTTTCATAAGTTAAATATGATCGTTTGGTAGAAGCAAAAATATAAGAATGCAGTAACTTTTTTTTTAATCACCGGACGATTATGCTTAACTTAACAGAGACTTTCCGAACAGAAGGGGATTAGATACAGCCTTCATTAATCCCATCA
>JAGKTI010001382.1:63397-86097 GCA_018397915.1 Birgus latro | reverse complement strand
GCACTACACCGGCGAGTAGCGGGGAGATTGAACATGTATCAAGATAATGCAGGATTGAGATGAATATTGTTAAAAATTTTAGGATATTCCTGCAGATGATTCTGTCGGATTGAGAGATGTAAGAACTGAGTTATTGATGCATTAAAAACAACAAGGTAACTTTTATCCCAATCACAGATATGAGCCAAGTCAGACATTAGGTGTGCCATAGCCTCATCCCTTGTTTGTTTAAGTAATTGGTGAGATGAATGCTGCAGAAAGTGAATGGAAAGTATCTACAGAGCCATCAGAGTAGAAAAAAGGAGGGAAGGATGATGAGGTTAAGTTGTTAGAAAGTTTTTTGGCAAGGTGTCAGAAGGAACTGTTTGGATGCTGTTTAAAAATCCTACGAGTAAGTGTTTTTTTTTCTCTCATCCATATATTTGCTTATTTTCAATGTTATATTTTTATTATTGCACTGTCTTGATAAGAGTTTACCCTTCAAAACAGCTATAACAATTTAAATAAACAGAATGTGAACAGTGGCAAACAACGTTCTTGCACAAACTTCTTGATAACTGATTTGTCTAAAATGTTATTCTCTTTTGTCACATCCTTTTATATATTCAACAGTAATGTATTCACAGAGCTTTCTTCTGCAAATCTAGATTAATTCTTTATTATACAGCAGACGTTAATAAGGGAAAATTGATCAGAAAAAGATATTCGTGATAACAAACATTTTTTTTTTCCCCTGGCTATCGGAGATTGTCACAATGAAATGAATATTGACTTATTTTGTCTCGAAAACTATAGTGAGGTTTGTGATAAAATACAAAGCTTGCTGTGACATAATTCAATAAGATTATGTAAAAAAGAAAAAAAATAGACAGAGAAATCTTTATATTTATTTTTAAACTAAATGCAGCATCTTCTCCTCGCTCACTTCTTTCCATTTGTTCAGGCTGTGTAAAAACGAAAGTTAATATTTTTTTTTATTTTTCGAAGTCGATGGTATTACTACGATATAATGTGAATGGAAAGCAATTTGGACGAGCACAATAAATTAGTATTACTCTTTGTGCTTGATATTCAGCGTACAATACTTGTGTCCTAGCTGAGTTGGCTACGGTAATTTATGTTGAATGATAATGAACTTTTGTCTAATTACAGATGGGAAATTCTTGGGAGGCTTGTGTTATGTGTTGTACAACATTTGATAGGATGGGAATTAACAACTCCATGAACGAATATGAATAAACAACAACATACCTCAAATCCTGCTTATCCGTAGTGTTCAAGATCCATCGTGTGTGTAACGTCAAATGACATGAAACTATCGAGCATGTTCTTGATACTACAGTCAGTGAAACTGCAGCAAAGATCGTTTATAAATAATGTAACGGTACAGTACGCTCGGGGATATATTTTGTACAATAAATGTCATATTAATATTGTAAGAGAAATGATTATTCAACTGCACGTTTTATTCTTTTCATACACTCGGAAATTGATATTAAATCAGTTTTCAAGATGCATGTTTAATAATATTCCAATTTTCCAGAGTCATTATCTACACAGACCTACCCTACAGCTCATCAGGATGTCAGCCGCTGATCGTAGCCAGATGGTTGCCAAGGAAAGGACTAAAAATGACAGCTCATAAGCCACTTTATTTTGACAAGTTTTCAAAGTAAGAATTTTGTGCTCAAAACCGTGCTTATCCTGGCACTAGAGAGAAGTCTACTCGTGGTGGCGCTGTGCACACCAGGCGAAGAGGAGCAGCTGTGATTTGGCCCTGGAGCAGAACCTACCCATTACCAACCTGTTCTGAATCCTGCAAGGAGGTTCTCAGTCAGTCTGGTGGGGTGCTCCTTTCCACATGAGGGCAGCTGCTCCCTATGCCATTTTATACACAAAGGGAAATGTCTCTCTGGCAGTTATATTTCCTCCTCACACTTGTTGGAGGCACAGAGAGCAATCCCGGGCCCCAAACATGGTACATTTACCGTTTGTGCTCTACGCATAATAGACTAAATGAACATGCGGATATTTTCAATGCAACTGTTGCAGACGAGTCCATACTACATTCACTACACTTACACATATCAGACTACACAGCATATGAGAATATAACAGGTGCAACACCTCCACAAATACTCCTTCTTTCACAGTAAATATAATTTCCCTCACCATTCCAAGCACCCCATAATTCACACAACCACTGCCACTGCAACTCAGTCCCTACTTTCAAACAATACAAATACAATACAAACCCACAATAGATGCACAGTGCCTCGAACACGCAGCATAAACTTGTTTAAACTATAAAATACCTGTGTGTGTGTGTGTGTGTGTGTGTGTGTGAGGTGGGTGGGGTGGGCAAAAAGGAGGAAGTTTAGTGGGTGAGGTAGACAGGAAGATTGTGGTAAGTGGGTGGGTGGGAAGGGCAGAGTGGGGTGGGTGGGTGAGGAAGGCAGAGTGGGGTGGTCAGGTGTATTGGGCACGTGAGCGTCATGGGTGGGCTTTATGAAATGGCTGTGCAGCCTTCCGGAGGCCAAGCCAGGAGATGGGTTTACTACACTGGATGGGTGGATAGATATACCGGCATGTGAGGAGGAGGGATGGGAGGAAACTGGTCCACTGTAGACTGGGCCTATGGACTAAAGAGGTCCATGACAGGAGTAGGTGCGTGTGGGAAAATAGGCCTAAGGGGTACCTAGGTACGTCCTTGGGGGAAATGCACTCAAATGTAAAGATTTTTTTTTAATAACAGAACAGAGGAGAGAAAAACAAAAGAACAAAAAAAAATAATCAATACACCAGATTACTGGACTTGAACAACTGCAGATTGAAGTTTAGGGGGAAACAATTCCGGGAAAGCGAGTTCCAGAGAGATACAGTTCGGGGAATAAAAGAATTCTGATAGGCAGAAGTCCTGCAATATGACACTTCAATTATGAGGCTGCCAGATGCCTATGTAGTACGAGGGAAGGCATGGAGAGGTGGCACAATGGACGCAACTTCATCGGAGCATTTGCCATAAAAATATTTGTAAAATAATGCAAATGAGACAACATTTCTCCTTACTTGCAGGAGAGGTAGTTTATTTATAATAGCAGGGTTATTAATAATTCCACCAGCTTTGTTCTTAATTTTGTCTAGTTGTTTTAGTTCAACCTCTCCACATCCATTCCATAGGAGTGAGCAATATTCAAGCTGAGAGTACACATGACTCTCATAAATTATAGGTAAATGCTCGTCAGTCAAGGAGTTACGGACTCTTAACAATAATCCAAGTTTCTTTGGTGGTTTTTGCAAGTGATCTGACATGAGAGGTCCTGCTGAGGGCATTATTAAGTGAAACACCGAGAATTTCAATACTTTTGGAGATGGACCTATTAGTATTATTAAGGCAATATCTGGCAATATCTGTCTATAAGTAAATTGTATATATTTGGATTTACTAGCATTAAATGAGACAAGGTTATTTTGTTGCCATTCATTGATCTTAGATAAGTTTTAATTTAAGGAGATGGCTGCACTGAGTTGTGAGTTAGAGATATTAAACTTTGTAAATGGGTATTTGAGTGTAAATGAACTGTGGAGTGTCGAGTCATCTGCATATGAATGGATGAGATTGTGGGTGACAGGTAAGAGATCATTAACATGAACGAGGAATAGGGTTGGCACCAGAACTGATCTTTATGGCATACCGGCGTTAACTGAGTGGAGATTAGAATATACATCGTCTACTTTTATTCTTATTTTTCTATCGCTGAGATATGAGGAAAGCAAAGGAAAAAAAAAGACGTTAGTCCATAGCAAGGGAATCTGGATAGCAGGGAACGGTGCTCCACTCTGTCAAAAGCTTTAGAAATATCAAGGGCTACCGCATGAGTTTCTCCATACTGGTCAATTGACTGATGGATGGTATGAGTCAGGAGGCAGAGTATGTCAATGGCGGATCTTTCGTGGCAAAAAAATATTTTGTCTATCACTACCTAAGTTGCTGGATTGAAGGAGTTCAACTATATGCTTATTAATTACAATTTCATATACTTTACCATGAGAAGATGTAACAGATATTGGCCTGTAATCAGAAGGGTCAGAGGAATGAATGAAAGAATGAATGCAAGAAGGAAAATGTGACATGGCGGCGCAACAGCAGGGGTCATATGCCGCCGAACACAAACAGTAAAAGATAGTCAATATATATAAAAAACAAAAAGCAAAGAGAAAGTCGATGCTTAAAACAAACCAACAGTATAAATGAAACACGATACAAAGCAAAGAGACAGAAGGTGCATAAAACAAACCGATTGTATATAAGAAACAGCCAAAACTAAAAACATGCTGGAAAGATAGATGTTAAAACTAGAACATTATCATTAAAACACAATTTAAAGTAGGGTAAAGCTCTACAGCTTGCGGAGAAGGCCAGAATGGAACACAGAGGAGGTGCCTCCCCCCATATCACAGGCCTCCTCCCAAAGTACCGAGGAAAGAAGGTACGTTCCATTGACGGCTTGTCACCTAGAAAGGTACCACCGACGAAGGTCTCCAAGACTGGGGCATTCAACAAGGAGATGCCGCACAGTCAAAGGAACCAGACAGTCATCACAATAGGGAGGGGGCGCCCTCTCCATTAAAAAACCATGAGCCAGCCTAGTGTGGTCAATCTGGAGATGGACCAAAGCGGTTTGCCACTGTCGGGACAGTCCCACATATCCCCCATCGCCCACGTTCCGACGAATGTTGCAGAGTTTGTTCACCCCTGCTGCATCCCACCTCCTCTGCCAGCAGAAAAGGACAGCCTCCACAGTGGCTGCCCATAAATCCTCGGATGGGAGGCGGCAATGAGGAGAGGAAGAGCGAGAGGCAGCAGCTCTAGCCAGAGAGTCAGCAAGCTCATTGCCTACGACCCCTACATGTGCAGGGACCCAACACATAGGTACAGAATATATTCGCCTACATAATAAGTAGAGCCACTTCAAGACAGCTAGGACTAGTGGATGTGACGGGAAGCCACGAGACAAAGCTTGTAGGGCACTGGCTGAGTCACTGAAAATGGTAAAAGAAGCTGGAAGAAAACTTAAAATCAATTCAGCTGCAACTAATACGGAAATAAGTTCAGCGGTAAAAACAGATTCAGGACGAGTGAGACTCCTGCCACAGCTAAAATCATGAAAAATTACACCAAAGCCTGTCCCCACTCAGGATTTAGAGCCATCCGTATATACAGGGATTGAGTCACTGTGAATAGAGGCATGTTAAAAAAAAATAAGATAAAGCTGCCTGTGAGGAAAGAGATGCCTTCCTCTCGAGGAAGAAATCACATGGTTGCGCCTCTGGGAGAAGCCAGGGAGCTACTTGGGGGAAACGCATAGGGCAAACAGGGAAGGACTGGACACCCAACTCCCCCATGGCAGCCCTCGCTCTGTACCCAAACGGGTGTGGATAGCGAGGGTGGGTGTCATAAAAGGGGAGAGGAGCGACCTCAGAGACAGCCTTACAACTCAGTGAGGTCGGAACACGGTGAAGGCGGTGCCAACACTGCACCATTAAGGACCGTCCGCGGAGATCCAGTGGTGGTTCGTTCGCATCAACCAAAAGACTTTCTATAGGGGAAGACCGGAAAGCCCCAGTTGACAGACGAATCCCGGCATGATGAACCGAATGTAGTGGTCTCAGCCGGGCCTCAGTAGCAGAAGAATATACCTCACACCCATAGTCCAATTTGCTCCTCACTAAGGCATGGTAAAGTCGGAGCAGGCTGGTCTTGTCAGCACCCCAAGATGAGTGAGATAGGCTCCGTAGAAGAGACAGGGCACGGAGGCATGATAGTCATAATGAACGAATATGAGGTACCCACGTCAGTTTCCTGTCGAAAACGAGCCCAAGAAACTTTGTCTCGTCCAAACAGCGCACCCTGTGGCCATAGAACTGGAGGTCTGGGTCAGGGTGAACACCTCAGACGGCAGAAATGTAAGGCCATCGTCTTTGTAGGGGAGAAACGGAAGCTGTGCATGGTGGCCAACCAAGAGACCCTATCTATAGTGAGCTGCATGCAACGTTCAGCCACGGTCATTCAGGAAGCTGCATACCATAAAGCCAGATCATCAACATACAGTGAGGCAGACACCCCTTCTGCAATAGAGGACACAATACCATCATCCAGTGCTACGGCAAAAAGGGTCACACTGAGGACACTTCCTTGAGGCACCCCTTCCTCGTGAGGGTACGAAGGAAACAGGGTGACATCAACTCTAATCCTGAATGTACGGTCATGCAGAAAATTTAATATAAATAGGAGAAGCTTGCCTCGTAAACCATAAGAATGGAGTTGTTGGAGTATACCAAACCGCCATCTAGTATCGTATGCCTTCTCTAGATCAAAGAAAATGCACACCAGATGTTCTTGTCTAGAGAGGCATCACATGCTGCAGCCTCAAGGTGAACAAGTGCATCCGTTGTTGAGCAACATTTTCGAAAACCAGACTGACACTAAGAGAGACATTCGTTCCTTTCTACGAATTACATTAGGCACACGTTGACCATTTTCTCAAATACTTTGCACAAACAGGAAGTTAAGTCAATTGGCCGATACTCCAGGGGACTGTTGCCTACCTTCCCCACCTTCTGGAACGGGAGGACAATAGCCTCATGCTAAAAGGTGGGAAGAGAAAATTATCTCCAGATTCTACCAAAAAGGCTGAGGAGAAAGGACAAAGTATCCTTATCCAGGTGCTGGAGCTTCACGTAAGGAATAGCATCCGGCCATGGTGAGGTGTCGTGACAGAGAGAAAGGGAAGATTGGAGTTCACTATAAGAGAAGGAGAGGTTGCAGGACTCCACATTCCCTGAACGGAAGTCCAGCACCCTTGCCTCCTCTATCTCATGTTGTCTGGCAAAAACTGGTGAGCTAATATCTCGCTGACTGACTGTCGCAAAGGCAGACACAAAAATATCGGCCACAGCTGCAGAATCACCAACAGGCACACCATTAGACATCAGCACGGGGGACCTGCCTTGATTGGATTTTCCCGAAATCTTTCGCACCCTCTTCCACACCTGAGACATTGGCATCTTGAGTTAACAGATGACACATATGCCATCCAAGAGTCCCTTCTAGCTTGATTCAGTACTCGACGAGCCTTAGCCCGCACCCTTCTGAACTCGACAAGATTATGCTTTGTCCTGCATCTACGATAACGGGAGAAAGCTAACTTCTTAACACGTACAGCAACGCTGCATTCCTCATTCCACCATGGGACAGATCAACAGCGATACATGCCAGAAGTTTTAGGAATAGCATGAAGGGCAGTAGAATGTGGAAGGGAGGTAAAGAATGAAACAGCCTCATCAATATGTGGAAAGTCTTCGACTGAGACACTAACATAAATCAGAGAAGAGAAAAGGGACCAGTCTGCCTTATCCACTCTCCACCTCGGTAAACGAGAACAGTGACTAGACACTGCTGCAGTAAGGAGGATGGGAAAGTGGTCACTTCCATGGAGATCCTCCATAACCTCCCAGGTAAAGTCCAGAAGACAGTCATGAGAGCAGATAGAGAGGTCAATGGCAATAAATGAACCCGTTTGAGGGTGAAAATGTGTAAACGCCCCAGTACTGAACAGGGCAAGATCCTCATCCTCAAATAAGGATGCCAATAAACTCCCACATTGGTTAATTAGACAGTCACCCAACAAAGGGTGGCGACCATTAAAATCCCCCAAGAGAAGAAAGGGAGTAGGTAACTGGCCAAGAAGATTCTCAAGTTCTACTGTACTGACTGCCATGTTGGGTGGTAAATAAATGGAATAAACTGTATGCCAGCAGTGGGCATACAACTGCACAGCAACACACTGGAGTTCAGACTGGAGGTGGACTGGCCAATGTGGGATGTCAGCCCTAACCAAAACAGCACTACCCCCTACGGGACCCTGGGTTGGCGCTGAGTACAAAGCATCGTACCCAGGTGGTGCATGGGGAGTGGCAAACCCTACAAGAGTTTCCTGGAGACACACGCACATAGGGGAATAAGTCAGGAGGGTCCATAGCTCCTCCCAATTACCATGCAGCCCTCGACAATTCCATTATAATATATTGGCTGAGAAAGCCATAGTACCAATTGTGAAAAAGGGATCTAGATAAGGGGCGAGACAACCTTGCCTCCCGAGTGGGTTTAGATTGATGCTTATGTAAGCCCTTTGGAGGAGCCTGTCCAGCACCAGAAACCCATATCCTCTGTCGGACATCCGAAGGCAAATGAGAGGATGTGGAAGTAAGTTTTACAACACTCCTTCTTGGAGTGGGCATCCCAGTTTGTTTGGAAAGCGGCTTGGGGGTCGCCTTTAGAGATGCAGGATGGCCAGTGCTCCCACAAGAAGCCCCAGAAGTGGAAGTAGAGTCCACGGGACTCGAATCATATGAGGAAGCCATCCTATGCTTCAGATCTGAAGCACCAATGAGCTGTCCAACAACCTCCCCAGGTGGGGGCCGGACCATAGCTGAATCATCAGCTTCAGCTGTCACCTGGTTAGATCTTTCAGCCTGTTGGTCAGAGGGAACACGAGAGGTGTCAACAGAAGGGTCAACAACAGAGACCTTAGGTAGCTGGTCCTCATGGTCAGAGGGCTCTGATGAACAATGGTGACATTTGGCACATCCAAATGGAGCCTTGGGCACACTGGCTATGACGGGAGAAGGAGTCTTGTCAACGTGGACGTCTGCCACTACCACAGAGGTGAGTAAGTCGTCAGCCACCGAAGCGGGGGTGGAAACAGCTGGAGTAGTGGTAGCGGTCAGGCAAACATCATTCTCATGTACAGTGGTAACCTTGGGGACAGCATTCTGTATATTTCAAGCTGATGGAGGGGGTACTGGAGTGGGTTGAGGCTGCTTCTGAGATCATGTTCTAGAAAGTATAGAAGCATAAGTAACCCCGGGCTGAAAGAAGAGGGTCTGGGCCGAAAAGAAATTTCGGCCTCAGGAAACAAAACCCTCTCTCATGTACGAAGGGACAAAATCTCTTTTCCAAGGCAGTATCGTGGGAAGTTTTTTGAAGAGACGGCATGAGGACCTCCACAATGATAGCATTTAAAGGGGTCCTGGGCAGTCGCCGACATGGTTTGATCCACCACAAGAGACACAGATACCAGGAAGGCCAGCCTGTGCATGGCGACAAGAGTGACTAACATGCCCTTACCCCTGACAGTGGAAACATCTCTTTGAGTTCGGAACATAGGGCTTCACCGGAAGTGAGACCCAAGCTAGATTCACTGACGCAGGCAACATCAATCTGTCGAAGGTCAGGAACACCATCGGAGTTGGGGTCAGAACACCATCAATTTTCTTCATTACCCGGTTAACACTTACAACACCAGAGGAGCGAAGTTCCTCCAATAACTGGGCCTATGGGTATCACAGGAGGTCCCGAGAGTATATAACCCCCTTCCACTGGTTAAAGGTGGCATGGGGGACACAAGACATACCGGTACCAGATACGAAGGTCAGAGCCAGGAGACATGAGCTTTCTGCTGGGGAGGACACCTCAATAAGGAAACTATCATCCCCCTGGATGGAGATCACCGGTTTGCGGCCACAAGCAGAAACAATGGCTCGGTGTAGTTCGAAAATATCTACATCCAGTGCTGAACCACCTGCAGAAGATTTCAGCACTAGGTACTTGGCATAGTTCTCTTGCACTTCATCTTCTAGGCCGAACCCGAGAGCCGAACCAACACAACGTGGCCTCCTCCTAGTCCCAGTTGAATGCTGGGGCAAAGGAGGAAAGTCACCAAGGGCCTGGAAAGGCTCCAGAGTCGCTATAAGGGTGGCGCAGTCCGATGAATGTCCTGGGAAAGAGGCCGTGTCATCAACAATATTTTTATTAAATGAAGCCATATATTAAACAAACAAACTTCATTCCCCCACCCCTCCACCCAACATGGAGCCCAACAAGGGGAGGTCGTATGCCAGGGACAACACCACTGGCGACCCCAGGGGTAGTGCCCGGGGGACCTGGGCAAGGGTGACTCCAGGACGATAGGAGCCACCAGGCCTCTCAGTGCCCACTTGACGCTAGCCAACGCATGACCAGCCAATTGACCTGGTCGGGCCCAACCAGGCCATCCGTCTGGCTGGAATAAGGGACCAAAGAGGTGTATTGCTAGCTGCAGGGCACACCATGTAGCATGCTCAACCCCCAGGACTCCCATCTCCTAGCATTACGGGATGCCACGCACGGCAAACACGTGGGGAGACAACAGTACTGCCCTAGATAGCAAGAAGGCAGGGACTAACATCACCAGTAGGCCTCCTGCATCAGTGATGTAGGGGGTGCTTGGTCCACATGTTTTTTTTTATTTATGTATCCGACTGTGGTGTGGTGTGAGACGAGTGGGTGGTGGTGTAAGAAAGGGAAGTGAATGGTGGTGCAAGGAAGTAAATATGGCTGTGGCTGAGAAGCGCATATGAAGTGAGGTTGCAGAGGAAGAATGAGGTGTCATATGAGAGGCATAAGGAAAAGAGGAATTGGGCGAGAAAGTCTGTGTGTGATGCTAAAGTGGCAGCAGATGAGAGGTGGGGTAGGCGGTTGACTGAGAATTTTCAACAGAATAAGAAAATGTTTTGGAAGGTGAAAAGGGTGCAAAAGGGAGACTCTTGGAAGGAGGAGCAAGTAAAAGCAGAGGATGGAAGGATGTTAATTGAGATGGATGCAGTAAGGAAGAGATGGGTGAAGTATTTTGAAAGATTGTTAAATGTAGAGGAGGAAAGGGAGGCTGAGATTGTGGTAGATGGAAGTGTGCAAGGAACAGATGTGTTGGGAGAGTTGAATGAATCTTTGATCATCATGGAGGAAGTGCAAGAAGCAGTAAAGCAGATGAAAACATGGAAAGCTGCAGGAATGGATGGGTGTGCTGTGGAATGCCTGAAAGGTGTGTCAGAGGGAAAATGTATAATTCAGGATAATGTAATATTGTATAATTGGAGTATACAATGTATAGCTATGTGTGCTAGGAATGACTATCGAGTCATTTATTACGAGAGAATAGACTCGTGAAATCAAGTAGCGATTTCACTTTTATGCTGGCTTACTTCGCCAATTCTCTAGAGTCGAGAATTTATAGACTTTCTCAACGGTACACAGCAGAGACTAGACGCTCAAGTAGGCTGTAATATTGTACTGTTGGCCTCTGAGAAAGTTAGTTTCTCCCCTTAACATTAAAATAATAATAATAATAATAATAATAATCAGGACCTTGGCTGAGCCAAACTCCTAGCTAGCACAATGGATTTAAGGATTAATGCCAAAAGCTGGCTTAAGTACCAGTCGTGATTAATATAAAGAGTTGTGCTAATATGGAGTACCAAAAGTGTACTAAATATGTGGGAAAATTAAACACGACTGTTACATTTAACAAAGCTCAAGAAAATGAACTGTAAATTTATTGAATAAATGAAAATAAATTTACGTTACATGACTCCAATTCAATTCAAAGAAAGGGAAATGCACTCACTCAAACACTCAGACAAATAGCTAAATAACCCAAAAATTTAAGCCTAGGAAAACAAAAGAAAATACTGATCGGTATAGGTGAGACCATGCTGCTGTCGATCACCAACTGGTGGGAGGTTCTGGGATTCACGCCAATACAAGCTGAGATATGATATCGCTAAGAAAAGTGATCACTCAAGCACTCAACCCGCACGCAACGTGACTAGAAGCAGACTGGGTCTGGTTTTGAGTGTCCGACGTGAGGAATGTGAGAAAGGGGTGTGGCCGATTAACGGCCGGGAGGCTGAAGCGATAATTCAGAAATTATCGCTCAGAGGAATGCACCGTCTGCACATAAAAACAATCACTTGCCAAAGAATGACAAAAGTTTTGACAACTTGATGCGAATATAAGTACGCGAGTGGACGGTTAAGAGAATGAGCGAAATCTTGTGCCTTTCATAATCATTCGTTCCTCCCGCAAAATCACTCGGTCACAATTTACGTTACGTAATTTTACGATGTAGAAAATTCGTGACATTACGCCACTGAAAAATCAAATTTAAATATAGAAATATATATATATATATATATATATATATCCTAGCTCAGTCACACAAGATTCACACTGTTGTGTGTGTACTATCCTGTTACAGGAGAAAAGCACTGTCACCTATGAGTGTGAGGGAAAAACTCCGAGATGACAGTGAAAAATCCTGTACTCAGGTCAAACTGAGCGAAAGTTGGCTACATTTACATTGACAACTAATTGTTATGTAGCGTGGTGTATGTGATACACGGTGTAGGTGTAACAGTTGTAGTGTAACTGTACTTACGTGTAAAGCAATAATAATAATAAAAATTAATGCAATAATAAAGGCAACGAGGGCAGAGGAGAAGAAGTGGCAGCGTGCAGCAGAGACAATCAATGGTCCTGGACATCTGCTTCACCCAACAACTAACTGTACCTGTGGAATGAGTCAAGGTGGAACATCAATAGCGTCAATGTGAGAATTTGTACTAAATTACAATTTCATCCACCCAGCAATCAATCCATACACAACACAAAGTACACTTTAGCTGAAAATCAGTTAACAGCAGGTTTCGTACATAGGTCGCCATTATTTCCTTAATAGTTGCCCTTTTTAACCTATACTTACACCTAATAAAGGGCTTGTCGCCGGTGTCCTCGGTTGGGATCGCCGCGACTACCCGTTTGTCATCGGTGTCCTCGGTTGGGATCGCCGTGACTGCACACTTATAGCTATACACTTATTGCTACAAAGGGCTCGTCATCAGTGTCCGCGGTTGGGATCACCGCGACTGCCTGTTTGTCCTCGGTTGGGATCGCCATGACTGGTCACTTATATCTACAGTACACTTACTATTACAAAGGGCTCGTCGTCAGTGTCCACAGTTGGGATCACCGCGACTGCCCTTTTGTCATCGGTGTCCTCGGCTGGGATCGCCGTGACTGCTCTCTTATAACTACACTTATTTCTACAAAGGGCTCGTCATCAGTGTCCGTGGTTGGGATCACCGCAACTGCCCGTTTGTCATCTGTGTCCTCGAGAATCCCGATACAAACTTGGGCAGGTCACATTTTAACACCCTGCGTGGGTGTGAACACACATGTGGCTTCTGTGTAATCTCCGGGAATCCCCAGGGAGGCCCACAGCTCGAGACACACCACAAGGTAATTCAAACACAGCCTCAGATTGCCTCTGCAGGGTCTGGAACTTCCCTTTTAACCTACGGTACATACAATATGTACTAGCCCTATGCTTACAACTAATAAGGGCTTGTCGTCGGTGTCCTCGGTTGGGATCGCTGTGACTGCTCATTTGTCCTCAGTGTCCTCAGTTGGGATCGCCGTAGCTGTGCACTTATGAGCTAAGGTACATATGTATGTACAGACCCCAGACATATTATATCCTGTGCGGCCAACGAGTGAGACGTCAGGTCTGCACCCACATTACCACAGCCCTCACTCTCACACGACTCAGGAGATTATGGGTGTGGATTCAAACTGAGCAGGAAGGAAACTTTCCTGAATGGTGGTAGGTCGACACACATTGCAGGAGTTCACAAAACTATCTATTTCCTGTCCCATTCCTGGCCAAAAAAAGTCAGCACGGATACGGCCTTGGGTTTTCTTTTTGCCCATATGACCTCCTGATCCTAAACAATGACCCCATTCTAACACTGCTTGGCGGTAGTTTGCGGGAACGACAAACTGCAGTCGAACCTCGCCCTCGAGTGTTCCTGACTCACGGTAGAGCCGTCCTTGTTTGCAAAGGAGCCTGGCTCGTCCACCACGTGAATACTTGGTCACTTTACCCTTTTGTTTCTTCCGCACAACAGCAAGGGTCGGGTCAGATTGTTGCTCTTGGACAACATCTTGACTACAAATCAGATCTTGCAGCAATGCAAAGGCCACTGGGGCAACACAATTTGGAGCCTCGGCCATGGCTCGTGTTACTGCAGCCGAACTCTGAGTAGTGACATCTGTGGTGCAACTAAACTTGGCACCTGGTATATTACCTATTATGAGGTCAAACATAGGTTCTTGCATGACAACTGCAACTGTTGAACCTGTGTAAAAGGGAGATGCTACCTGGATACGTGCCTCAGGGAACAATCTCACTGATCCGTCAATAAGCTGAGCTTGGATCTGTCTGCCTGTATATTCTTCAGGACGAACAAGACTCTGCCTGACAGTACAACCTGAGGAACCATTGTCTCTCAGTACATTAACAGAAACACCTCCCACAAACCCTGGCTGAACAAGGAAGACACTGTTACCTGTGGGAGGGCCTGTGGAGGAAGCGGCCAGCCATTGATAAGGCTGCATGGCACTCAGCTCTTCAAATGTGACAGGACTATATGCCTGAGAGGTTTTACCTGAACTAGGTGCACGAGGAGTTGTACTCACCATATGGAGAGCAGGAGCATTGACGGCCTGTGGAAGAGAGTTCACCATATGAGGGGGACTAGTGAACTGTGAAGGAGGACCTGTGCTGGTGGGGACGGCACCAGCACCATCGTGCGCCTGTTGGGGAATGATGGCTACATTTGCCTCCTGCCTCCGATACGCTGGGGCTGGTGTCGAAAAGGTTTGTCCCGGTTGGTGATTGCGTGGCTGATACTGCTGCTTGGGATACTGCTGCTGATTAGGGTACTTGTTGTACCTCTTCCACTCAGGTTTCTGTGTATTCTGCCCCTGGTCTTTCTGCGGTTTATTTGGACCTTGGTCATTATTCTCAGAATGGCCTTGATGCTGGGGTTCAGTCTGGGATTGCTTACCAGACTTAGCAGTATCTTTCTTATTCCATGGCTGTTGCCTATGAGTTTGGTACCCATACGCAGTAAAGAAAGCATCAGCCTTTTCCACCAATTGGTTTGCATCCTTCACTTTGGACATCTTGAGCTGGGCCATAAGCTCAGCAGGCCACGACTTTTCCAGCTGTGTGCGCAGCATGAGGTCGATCATTCCCTCTTACGTGCAGGGAGTCTCGTCCTTCTCCATCCACTCGCCTAAGTATGCCGTGAGACGGTCAAGGAACTAAACAGCTGTCTCCTTTTCCTGGAGACGCACCTTCATGAACTGATTCCTAGCATGATCAACAGTAAGACCGTACGCTTTGATGAGTGCAGTCTTCATCATCTCATACGTGAGATTATCTCCGCGATTTCTGTGGAGAATGTCGAGGGCAGGGCCTTCAAGCAGGCTAAGGAACTGAAGCCGCTTAGCTGCCTCATCCAGATCGCACAGCTTTGCCATGTCTTCGAAACAAGCTATAAATGGCTCGATTCGCTCACCTTCCTTGTAAGAAGGAAGCTTGAGACGTGGAGTTGCCAGAAAAGGTGCTGAGAGAGCAGTAGTGGAGCTTGGATTAGCTGCACCCGATGTGCCTGAAGCCAAGGAATCTCGCTTCAGCTTCAGCACTTCAAGCTCGTGTTTACGTTCTCGCTCTCGTTCCTCACGCTCGGCACGCTCATGTTCTTCACATGCCTCGCGCTCGGCATGCTCACGTTCTTCACGTGCCTCGCGCTCGACACGTTCATGTTCACGTGCTTTGTCACGCTCTCTTTCCTCGTACTCACGTTGTTCTTTCTCATGTTCACGATGAATTTTCCGCTCTTCACGGACGGCATTCTCGAGTTCCTGCTCGTAATTGAAGCGCGACAGGACATAATCTGGAATTCCCTGGTGGTTAGTAAGCCCCATATCCTTAGCTTCTTGCACGAATGCACTGGATTCCATCGTGCTTAGTTTGAGACTGAGTGACTAAAGTAAGAGTGAGTGAGTAATTTGGTAATAATTCCAAGCTAGGAGTTTATCCTGGTGAGGTCACCAGATGGCAGGGGGAAAATGTATAATTCAGGAGGATAATGTAATTTTGTATAATTGGAGTATACAATGTATAGCTATGTGTGCTAGGAATGACTACCGAGTCATTTATTATGAGAGAATAGACTCGTGAAATCAAGTAGCGATTTCACTTTTATGCTGGCTTACTTCGCCAATTCTCTAGAGTTGAGAATTTATAGACTCTCAACGGTACACAGCAGAGACTAGACGCTCAAGTAGGCTGTAATATTGTACTGTTGGCCTCTGAGAAAGTTAGTTTCACCCCTTAACATTAAAAAAAATAATGATAATAATAATAATCAGGATCTTGGCTGAGCCAAACTCCTAGCTAGCACAACGGATTTAAGGATTAATGCCAAAAGCTGGCTTAAGTACCAGTCGTGATTAATATAAAGAGTTGCGCTAACGTGGAGTAGCAAAAGTGTACTAAATATGTGGGAAAAATTAAACACGACTGTTACATTTAACAAAGCTCAAGAAAGCGAACTGTAAATTTATTGAATACAAGAAAATAAATTTATGTTACATGACTCCAATTCAAATCAAAGAAAGGGAAATGCACTCACTCAAACACTCAGACAAATAGCTAAATAACCCAAAAACTTAAGCCTAGGAAAACAAAAGAAAATACTGATCGGTATAGGTGAGACCGTGCTGCTGTCGATCACCAACTGGTGGGAGCTTCGGGGATTCACACCAATACAAGCTGAGATCTGAAACCGCTAAGAAAAGTGATCACTCGAGCTTTCAACCCACACGCACCGTGACTAGAAGCAGACTGGGTCTGGTTTTGAGTGTCCGACGTGAGGAATGTGAGAAAGGGGTGTGGCCGATTAACAGCCGGGAGACGGAAGCAATAATTCAGAAATTATCGCTCAGAGGAATGCACCATCTGCACATAAAACAATCACTCGCGAAAGAATGACGAAAGTTTTGACAACTTGATGCGAATATAAGTACGCGAGCGGACGGTTGAGAGAATGAGCGAAATCTCGTGCCTTTCATAATCATTCGTTCCTTCCGCAAAATCACTCGATGCCGCAATTTACGTTACATAATATTACGATGTAGAAAATTCGTAACAAGGTGGTGGAGCGACTATTGTTGACTGGTTAGTAAGATTGTTGAATGTGTGCTTTTTGCAAGGTATGGTGCCAGTTGACTGGGCAAGTGCGTGTGTGGTCCCATTGTATAAAGGTAAGGATGATAAGTATGAATGTACTAGCTTTAAAGGTATAAGTCTGTTGAGTGTTGTAGGTAAGGTGTATGGTAGAGTGTTAATTAAGAGATTTAGAGAGGATACAGGGGGAGTGATTGGTGATGAGCAGTGTGGCTTTAGGAGAGGGAGGGGATGCGTGGATCAGGTGTTTGCTGTGAGACAGGTGTGCGAAAAATATTTAGCAAAAGGTGAGGATGGTTTTGCGCGTTCATGGATTTAGAGAAAGCATATGATAGAATTGATAGGGAGGCTTTGTGGAATGTTTTAAGATTGTATGGGCTTGATGGCAGGTTACTAAAAGGAGTGACAAGTTTTTATGTAAATAGTAGAGCGTGTGTAAGAGTGGGAAATACTGTGAGCGACTGGTTTCCCATGAGGGTGGGGCTGCGGCAGGGTTGTGTGATGTCGCCTTTGTTGTTTAATATTTATATGGATGGTGTTGTAAGGGAGGTGAATGCAAGAGTGTTAGGTGGAGGACTGAGTCTGATAAATGATGGTAAAGAGTGGAATCTGAAGCAGCTGCTGTTTGTGGATGATACTGCACTGGTGGCTGTTTGTGGATAATACTGCACTGGTGGCTGATTCAGAGGAGAGACTGAGACAGTTGGCAGAGGAGTTTGGAAGGGTGTGTGAAAGGAGGAAACTGAAAATAAATGAGACTAAGAGTAAAGTGATGAATTGTACGAGGTTGGTAAATGGTAGAAGGATGAATATAGTTTTGAATGGTGAGTTGCTTGAGAAGGTAGAGTGTTTTAAGTATTTAGGGTCACATGTTGCTGTGGATGGAAGAAGAGATGCAGAAGTGAAGTTTAGAATGAATTAAGTTGGAAAGTGCTGGGAGGAATGAAAAAAGTGTTTAGATGTCGTTCACTTAGAATGGACGTAAAAGGAAGGCTGTATGAGGATATTGTGGTACAGACTGCATAATATGGCGGTAGCTCAATCGGTAGAGAGTTGGCTTGCAGTTCCGAGGGACCCAGGTTCGAATCCTCACTGGGGCAGGGAACAGTTTAAGGATTTGAATTTCATTAAATCAGGCTTTACTGATCTACCAGAAGACCCGCCGACATGTCGTAAAAATAACCCCGCTAATACCAATACACCAGTCCTGTATGAGACTGCCCTAGCATGTATTCAATATGGACGGTGGGTGTTAGCGCCGAAGTGGTGACATGTAGAGGTGTATGGTATGTAGGAGGACGGCTGGGCCTTGATAGCACGCTGTAAAGCCTATGCCCAGAGTCGGACACATAAAAAAAAAATATATGGGGCTGAAACATGGAATATTGGTGAAGGAGAGAGGAAAAGTTTGAATGCAATGGAGATGAGGTGTCTGAGGAGTATGTGTGGAGTGACACGTATGGATCGAGTGAGAAATGATGAAGTGCGAAGCAGAACTGGAATTGTTCGGGAGATGGCTGATCGAGTTGAGCAGAGGGTGTTGCGATGGTTTGGGCATATGGAGAGAATGGATAATGAGCGATTGGTGTAAAAGATAACTAGATCTGATGTGAGAGGTGTAAGGCTGAGACGAAGATCACGAATAGGATGGATGGACAGTGTGAAGAGAGCGTTGGATGCGAGAGGGTTGTATGTTGAGCAAGGAAGAGTGGCTGTGCGTGATAGAAATGAATGGAGGGAAATTGTGAATGAATAAATGATGATGCAGCCCTGATGGTATATTCTCCCGCATTTTGTCTGATCAGCTGATCAGGTCAGGTGCGAGTAAGGGGATGGGTCCATTATGATGTGGCAGGGGTAAACCAGCTTTGCTGTCGGGCCCTGCTGCAGATATCACTGACTGCGTAGTTGACTCTCGTGAGGTGTGGTGCAGTGAGGATGTGTCCCTTCTTCCCTTTGGGACAAAGATGCGAATGAATGTGTATAAGTGAATGAGTAAATTGGTAGTGTGTTGACCAGTCTCGGCTACCTCCCTTTTCTTGGGGGTAGCAGCCTAGGTATATAGATAGATAGACAGACTCTGGGTATAGGCTTCACAACCTGCTATCAAGGCCTAGTAGTCTTCCTACATACCATACACCTTCTACATGTCACCACTTTGGCGCTAACACCCGTTGACAAACACCGAACCCTAAAAAGGTAGGCTTGCCTCCAGAGTAGGTGGCACTGCCAGCCACGCTTCAAGCCCCACCACCACGTCAAGGTGACCCCCTGCAGCGGGGAGGGGTCAGAGGAACTTCCTTTCTTTGGAAATGGGTGGATATTAGCTTCTTTCCATGAATTAGAGAATGAAGAAGTAAGTATGCATAGTCTGAATAATTTAGCTAGATCAAAGGCAAGTTCTGGGGAACACTTTTTCAAAACATTGGAGGAATTTCATCAGAGTCTGGATATTTATTGGTTGGTAAATTGTCTAGGATGGATTTTATGTAGCTAGTCTGTATTTTAAGTGGAACAGTTTCAGGAGTGTAAAGTTCTAGTACTGGAACATTCTGGCTGACTTCCTCTATGGCAGAATTTCTGGAAAATCTATTGGCAAGGGTATTCGCATTACCACGTGGGTCATTTTGTAATGACGATTTTAGTGGGGGGATGGGTATGAGAAAAATGAGTTGACCAGAATATTCTATTGTCAATAGGATTGTTACATAGTTTTGATGGGTGGTTTTTTGGGAAAGTTTGATTTATCGAAATTTATTACACCTTTTTCCTGGTTTTTAGAAATTTTAAATTGACAGAGTAATTCTTTTTTTTTTTTTAAATTTTAGGTAAAAGTTATATGCTAATTACTTTTGGGCCGTTGCTCTGGCACAATTGCTCTCAAAACCATTTTGGAGAGTTCGATCATTTAGTGAACTGTTGACTTGGTGTGAATAAATCCATACCAGCTAGTATTAAGTTATTAATTTGGGACTGGGTAGAATTGACATCACTATAGAAGAAAGACTGCCATGGGATGTCTACAAGATGATTTCTAAATCCATCCCAGTTTGCCATATCAAAGTACCATCGGGTCACCCTGACAGGGTCAGAACGGGAGGTTTGTGGGAGCCAACTAATGAGGCTTTGATGAGATTGTGGTCGGAGGATCCATGTGGTGACAGTACTTCTATCCTGTATTGATCTGGATTATTTATCACGAATAGATCCAAGAGATGGGCATTATGGTCAGGATTATCTGGTATTCTTGTTGGTTGCTTTACAAACTGCGTGAGATTAAACGATTCTGCAAACAGCTCACACTCTAGACCAGTATCGTCACTTCTGGCAGAATGCAATAACCATTCAACATTGTGAACATTAAAATCAACCAAAATAGTAATTTCAGTGCTAATGGTAAGGGTAAGGTTACTTAACTGCGTGGAATGAAGTCAAATACACTGGGTTCTGAAGAAGCATTGGGAGAGCGACAGACTACACAGATATATTTGGTAATATTAAGAGAATTTAGCTGTTCAGTGAGTAATCAAAATTAACTGATGTTTAAAACAGTATCAACTGTAAATTCAGATTTGATATAACTACATGAGCCACCCTTGTTACAGAAGTGTGTGAGGAGATGGTAACTGGGAAAACACAATGGGGATACTTCGGTAGAAGGAGAGGTTAGGAGTTGTGTGAGAAACAGGGCTAGAGGGGATACGGATTGTAAGGAAAAATGAACAGAATTCAAATTGGTACACAGACCACTGAAATTGGTGAAGAATAATGCCACACCTGCACTTCTGCACTGACGAGCATGAACGGAATTTGCAACAGCCATTGCCGGCAGTCGCTTGATGGCGACCGGGAGGACACTGTGCTGCCAGCCCTTCTGCCTGCGGTAGCAGTCCAAGATACATTTTCGTTTGCTGATATTAATGCATTTGCCATTGCTAAAGGGAATGAAAATAGGTGTGATATCTTACGTGCATGTAGTGTGGTGTAAACAGTTGAAGGTAGAGGTATTAAGAGAATATGCTGGCCTACTGTCTGTGTAAATGGAAGCACTGAAAATGTTCAGCAAAGGGAGATGATTAGGATCAGGTCCTGAGGGCTGGTGATATGAGAGTTCCAGATCTCCCTCTCACTAGCTTACCATCCACCTCGGGAGTACCGCCCTGTTCGATTGGTGATGCAGTCTACTCCAACGGTGTATAAACGTTACTCATACTCATACAAATGCTCGACTTAGTATTATCAATAGCAGAATCATACATTATGAAATTAACTAAGACTAAACATAAATTTATGACAACGACTAATCATTGAACTTTGCAGACTGTATTTACAACAATACTTAAGTTTAAGATTACACTTATAATACTAGCTTATACAACATTTAAAACTGCGGCACTACACGTACATACTATTATGTAACCCTTGTCTCTTTGTCCCCCATAGGTTTTCCCGGAGACCACGGCTGAGGGTGGCTCGTGTCCTCTTTCCCATAGACAAATCAGAGACCCGGAATGATCAAGACTCACCCGGCGAGAGGGAAACTCTCGTCTTTAACGCGGAGAATACACTGATGGAAGTTATCGCTGATTCTATGAATTTTAGGTAAGTACTAATGTAGGTATTTTTCCAAAACAATACAGCAAATTCACATAGGTTAAAAAAAGATTATGACCGAAGCTGCACAGATCAGTAACGAAATGACTAATAACAGAACTGTAATAAATAAACAGCTGACGTATATCAGTTGACAGTTGCCTATGAACACTGAAAACTTATCTTCACATGATTATCATTGTCCTCCATTACTGTTACGTTAAAATGCATATGAGTAATGGGATTAAGATAAGCCCTGCATATTCAAATTACCAAGTAATAAATAATGGTGATCATGACATGAATGGGACAGTTGTAAAACTTTACTTAATTATAAACTCCCAGTGACAAAAGTTTTGTTAACAACATCAGTTTATCACATACGGTTCTACTGGTCTCTTTAAAGACATTTGCAAGCTGAAAGCCTCAGTAAAAATATATCACGTAGTAGGCTAAAGGTCATTTAAAAGATATGCAAGCTGAAACACTCAGTAATAATATACATAACTGTAGTGATTGGTAACTTGATACTGAACTGTAGATGACTATAGATGCACACAGCAGGTCAAAGGCATGCTCACAAATGAACATATCACCATTATATTATATGAAAGCAATACATAATTTACATCTGTAAGAAGACAGGTGTTCCTGGAGGGAGGTAAAATACCTTTCCCAAAGCCAGCCTGTATAGCCCTGCAGATGCCAAGCAAATCAGACCCAACCAAGAATATAATCCTAGTTGAGTGTGTTTATATGTTTGGGTTGATGCACTATCCTGTGATCTGCAGAACCAAATATGTGGCTCCAGCTGATGGTCAGTTTGGCATGCTGGGACCTGGTGGCGCCTGGACCGGCATGATCGGCCTCGTCCATACACAGGTTGGTAATGTTTTTGTCAGGCATGGTAGCTGCAGTCCACTGCAAACCCGGAGACGGTTATCAGTTATCATTGATAATTTTAATCTTGATCTGACCTTTATGCAGCCACTTGGTTGCTTGGCGTTTGTAACCTAACAGAAGGCAACATATTATTATTATTATTATTATTATTATTATTAAATCAAATTATTGTTTGGGGAGGAGTATCCTTGTTACTTTTATGCGATTTTAGTCATCACAGGATGACAT
>JAGKTI010001382.1:23154-54828 GCA_018397915.1 Birgus latro | reverse complement strand
CCAGACTTAGCAGTGTCTTTCTTGTTCCAGGACTGCTGTTTACGAGTTTCGTACCCATACGCACTAAAGAAAGCATCAGCCTTTTCTACCATTTGGGTTGCATCCTTCACTTTGGACATCTTGAGCTGGGCCATAAGCTCAGCAGGCCACGACTTTTCCAGCTGTGTGCGCAGCACGAGGTCGATCATTCCCTCTCGTGTGCTGGGAGTCTCGTCCTTCTCCATCCACTCGCCTAAATATGCCGTGAGACGGTCAAGGAACTGAACAGCTGTCTCCTTTTCCTGGAGACGCGCCTTCATGAACTGATTTCTAGCATGATCAACAGTAAGACCGTACGCTTTGATGAGTGCGGTCTTCATCATCTCATTAGTGAGATTATCTCCACGAATTCTGTGGAGAATGTCGAGGGCAGGGCCCTCAAACAGGCTAAGGAACTGAAGCCGCTTAGCTGCCTGATCCAGATCGTACAGGTTTGCCATGTCTTCGAAACGAGCTATAAATGGCTCGATTCTCTCGCCTTCCTTGTAAGAAGGAAGCTTGAGACATGGAGTTGGTAGAAAAGGTGCTGAGAGAGCAGTAGTGGAGCTAGGATTAGCTGCACCCGATGTGCCTGAAGCCAAGGAGTCTCGCTTTAGCTTCAGCACTTCCAACTCGTGTTCACGTGCTTGGCGCTCGTGTTTACGTTCTCTCTCTCGATCCTCGTGCTCGGCACGCTCACGTTCTTCATGTGCCTCGCGCTCAGCAAGCTCATGTTCACGTGCTTTGTCACGCTCTCGATCCTCCCTCTCTTTCTGCCGTTCTTCGTATTCGCGCTGCTCCTTCCCATGCTCACGCTGAGTTTTCCGCTCTTCACGTGTGGCATTTTCACGTTGCTGCTCGTAATTGAAGCGCGACAGGACATAATCTCGAATTTCCTGGGGGTTAGTAAGCCCCATATCCTTAGCTTCTTGCACGTATGAAGTAGTCTCCATCGTGCTTAGTTTTGAGACTGAGTGACAACTGAGACTGTTAGGTAAGAGTAAGTGATTCGGTAAAAATAATTTCATGCTAGGAGTTTATCCTGGAATGAGGTCACCAGATGTCGGGAAATTTTATATTTCAAAAATAAAATGTGATATTTCAAAAGATAATGTGATATTGTATAATTCGAGTATACAATATTTAGCTATGTGTGCTAAGAATGACTATCGAGTCATTTACTACGAGAGAATAGACTCGTGAAGTCAAGTAACGATTTCACTTTATGCTGGCTTACTTCGCCAATTCTCTAGAGTCGAGAATTTATAGACCTTCTCAACGGTACACAGCAGAGACTAGACGCTCAAGTAGGCTGTAATATTGTACTGTTGGCCTCTGAGAAAGTTTGTTTCTCCCCTTTAACATTCAAAAATGATAATAATAAAGATAAACAGGATCATGGCTGAGCCAAACTCCTAGCTAGCACAACGGATTTAAGGATTAATGCCAAAAGCTGGCCTAAGTACCAGTCGTGATTTAATAGAAAGAGTTGTGCTAACGTGGAGTAGCAAAACTGTATTAAATATGTGGGAAAATTAAACACGACTGTTACATTTAACAAAGCTCAAGAAAAGGAACTGTAAATTTATTGAATACAAGCAAATAAATTTACGTTACATGACTCCAATTCAAATCAAGAAAGGGAAATGCACTCACTCAAACACTCAGACAAACAGCTAAATATCTCAAAAACTTAAGCCTAGGGAAACAAAAGAAAATACTAATCGGTATAGATGAGACCGAGCTGCTGTGACGATCACCAACAGGTGGGAGCTATCAGGATACACGCCAATACAAGCTGAGATCTGAAATCGCTAAGAAATCACTCAAGCCTTACGCAAGGCAAACCGCAATGCACCGTGTCTACAGTCAGACTAAGCTCTGATTCTGAGTACCCGACGTGAAGAATGTGGGAAAGGGGTGTGGCCGGCCAACGGCCCAGAGCGGGAGCGATAATTCAGAAATTATCGCTCAGAGGAATGCACCGCCCGCACATAAAAACAATCACTCGCGAAAGAATGACGAAAGTTTTGACAACTTGATGTGAATATTTGAGAGAACGTGCGAAGCATCGTACATTTCATAATAATTCGTTCCTCCCGCAAAATCACTGGATGTCACAATTTACTTTACATAATTTTACGATGCAGAAAATTCGTGACAATATTTAGTCAGAGAATGACAGGAGAGCTGAAGCCAGAGAGTAGAGAATTCAGAAGAATCAAGTTCAGGAACACAAGAGCAAGATAGATCATTGCGTACATATACACAACAGCCACCTTTGGCTTTGAAATGAGAATAGAGAAATAGGAGGATACAGAAAAGGTTTTGTTGTTAGTTGCCTCAGACAGCTGAGTCTCAGAGAGAAAGAGAAGGTGAGGTTTAGAGGAGAAGAGGTGGTGCTCAACAAAGTGAAAGTTAGAGGAAAGGCCGCGAATGTTACAGAAATGAAGATGGAGTGAGTCAGACAGTGGTTCCAGGCAGCTCTGTGAGTCGTTACCGGGAGAGGGGCGGATGGTGGGGTCATTTGAATGCACTCACTTTTAGTTAAAATTTCCGACATATGCTCCCACTCTCAACCACCAAGCACTGCAGCTCACATTCATCTTCACTTAACAGTACAGTATTATCAGCGATCAAAAGTACTGGAAGATTCCATACCCTCTCCTATCTCATTCGAAACATCCTAACATCCACTGCTTTGCCTTGTCTCCCTTTTATAATTTCATCTGTTTACAAACTGAACAAGCACAGTGACATAACACACCCCTGCTTCACTCAGAAAATATAAAATGATAATTCACTCCGGACGCCCTTCACATCCTCATACTTACTGTTCAAAATAGTAACACCCTATCTACTCCATATATTTCAAAACCTTCCATATTCCCCTTCTATCCATTCTGTCATATGCGTTCTCCACACCCACGAAGGCAGCAACGTCTTTCCCTTCCCCAGATACTTTTCCATCAAACATCTTAGAATGAACTCTGATTAACACACTTCCTTCCCTTCCTAAACCCCTCGTTCTTGTCCAACTAATGTCTCGGCTAATATCCTAACTCTGATGGGCAGTATCGAACTAAATACTTATCCTGTTACACTGAGAAGACAAATACCCCTGTGATTGCCACAGGCTTCTCTTTCCCCTTTTCCTTTGCACAGGTGAACAATAATACATGACTTACATACCTCTGGGACACTACCCTCCTCCCAGGCCAGTCTGCACATCTACCATTTCCATTCTGTCAGCAACTCTTCTCTGTATTTCAACATTTCACCACAAAGCATTTCTGGGGCTTTCCCCATTTTAACTTTCTTCGCTGCTTCCAATGCTTCTGTTCTACAGTGCCTGCAATAGAAATGTTGACATATTCCATAGTAAGGAAAATAAAACAAAAAGAGTACAGTAGTACATGAATTCATTTATTTGGAAGCTTAAATCAGTACTTAGACTTATTGCCCTTGGCAAGCAACACTTTTCTCATCCTGGACACCATGGAATCAGCCAGATTAACAAAGTATTTCTTGTCCACAGTGCACAAACTCCTCTTGAGAGATTCCTCCATGTCCTTCACATTCGAAGAGCGTGTCTCACTTACCATCGTCTTCTTCCGATTCCAAGTATTATAAATGAGTTTGACATTAGGTGAGTTACCTGGCCATTCTAAGACCTCATTCTCATTGTCTTACAACCACTTTGGAATCATTTTTGTCCTGTGGGTTGATGTTCCATCATGCATAAAAAATCACATTGATGAAGAGGATAAAAGGGAAGCAAATGTTCCTTCAGCACATCCACATACTGTTTCCCTCATTCATTGTTGCGTTCTTTGATAAGATATACGACCCATCTCTTCCCATATTACCAGTAAAAGCCCCCCAAACCCTGGCACTTTCAGGGTGCATCACAGTTTACACGGTATACCTGGGGTCAAACCTGGACACATTCGTGGGGCGACGTACCACTTTAGAGGAACCCTGAGCAGCATGAATGTTAATTCAACTGAAAACATCAGTTTCTTCCACTGCTCTGATGTGAAGTGAATGCTCTCCTTACAAAAAGCAATTTGTTTCTTCTTTATGGTTTCAGTGAGCATTGTTTTCTTGGCAGCACAACGTGCAAATAAGCCGTGTTGGATGGTCCGAATTGCAACGTTCTTCAGCAAATCTGGGAACCCCTTCTTCAGTTCTGCATCTGTTACAGATGGACTATCCAATACTTCACGTTGTAAAACCTTGTCAGTTCTCATAGAAGACTTTTTTTTGCGACCAGTGCCCTTCTTCCTCTTGGGAACAGCACCTGGAGGGAGGGCACCGTCAGCATACTTGAGGTCATAAACTGATTGCCTTGAAATGCCTACCTGACGTGCCACATTAACCACAGTGTTTCCCTGTTCATGCAGTAGCAAGGCGTGTACTTTCTTCAGTTATCAACTTTTTTCATCTCATTCTGGTAACCAGGAGTAAAACCAGAGTGAAACAGAAATTGAGGAAATTGAGGGAAAACTTGCTCTGCAGCATTCAAACATACCTCCCTTGCTGGAAGACGGCCAGAGCATCACTGCCAGTCCCCGCTCACTGAGCAGGAAGGCGAGGCTATATCAAGCTGCCAGACAAACTGTAAAATCAGTTTCACCAGGTGAATGGAATGCCTGTCACACTACTTCAAACTTCATGCACAGTCATGTGTCAAAATTTCTGTTGCATATTTTATGTCAAGATTTCTGTTGCGGCCACTGTACTCATCTCTATTAACTATTTATTCTTTAATGAGCTCTCATCATTTACTACATTTTTCCCCCTTCTCCACCAACAATCTCTCATCTTTATTTTACACTCCTCTACTGCATCCCTTATCACCTTGTCTTCCCTTCTTGACCTCCTTCCAGAACAGTATCCTACATTCCTTTCAATTCACACACAGATTACTTCTATACTCCTCATCGCCTCTCTTCTTACTCCCTCTTACCAGTCTTTCCACCTCTCTCCTCTTATGTACACATAACTCTTTGTGCTATCTCTCCACATAATCCATTCCATTGCTTTCATTTCAACATTAAATGCTTTCTTCTCAGCCACAGCTAATTTCACAACATTACTCCAATATGCTATTCCTTGAACTCCCTTACATCACCTCTTAACCCCTCAAACTGCCTCACATGCAGCAAAAATTTCTTCTGCGAATATCTTACCCACACCACCCATCTCCTCCATCTACTCTTAATCATATCTACCAGGTTACTCTTCCACTTCTCTTTTGTACTCTGCATTTTTTTCATCCTCCTGAAACCTTTCTACTCTTCCCACAGAAGCTGCCTCTTCCTGTCTTTTTCCTCTCCTGTTCACCTAACGCATTTGTATCTCTGTCTTGGACACTACTATGCAGTGGTCAGATAGTCCACTCCTCGATCCTTTATACATTCTTGTATCCAACGCAGATTTTCTCATTTGCTCATCCACATGTATATAATATTTCCCTGCCTTTCATTCATCCAATTCATCACCCATTCTCCTTATCACTTACCAAGAATACCTGTGAATCATTTGTGCTTAAAGAGGTTTAAGTTATTGCCAAGCCCTTCCCAGCACAAATAACCATTTCCATCCACTTCAGCTGGTACATTCCCCACGTCTCTACTCATATCACCAATCAAAAACACTCTCTCACTTCTTCCAAACACACATCCACTTTCCCTTAAAACTCATTTTTTGCAGTTTGTTTGGTCCTCCATTGGGACACATTTACACACGGTTGCCCACATTCGTATTTCCACTTTCATTTTTATCAATACAATCCGAGATCAAACTGACCCATACTCATCTATGTTTTCCTTTCATCTCTTGCATACAGTAATACATACATTCTCCTTTGGCCTCTCATTTACATGTGCTCCTGCATATGTATCCAGTCAATACTCTCACACTCTCACACACCCACCTCACTATCTCGTCTCAGTCAGCACACATATGTCAACTGTTTTCATCCTCATTCCTCAAGTACCTGACCAGTCTCTTTTTGACCTTATCATTTGCACCTCAGATATATCGAATTGCCATATTATCATGTCCTTTGTCCAGTCCAAGGTCGTCAACTGTAGGTCTGTCCAAGTACCAGGCTTCTTTTTGTATCTTTTAGTTAGGTGATTGTGGTGGGACACTAGACCTCCGACAACCCACACGTGATATGGTTATACGGTTACCACACAGTGTAGTAAATTATTTCCTGGCATACAGGTAATCACTTGGCTTGTCACACTGTAAAGAAATACCAAAGAGTAACCCTGCATAGAATGAGTGGATGGTGGGTGCCCTAACTAACATTAGTTTATTGTTGCTGTTATTATCATATTATCACCATCGTTATTATTATTATTATTATTATTATTATTATTATTATTATTATTATTATTATTATTATTATTTTCACACATTACTTGAAGGCGATATGATTCTTACATTGCTATGGTTATTTTAAAAACTGGTGACAATTATAAAGCCACTCTAGATTTAGTTGTAATTTATAGTGATATAAAATTAAGGTAAGATTTTGTTATAATACTTACACATAACATTATACAACTACCATGTATGTGCTGTATGCTGAGACAGGAATAATAATTTCCCCTAGATGAATAATCAAAGTAAGGTGCCTTTAGTTACTATTTAACGGTAGAATTTGTAATAGTTCTGTACAAGAATTAAACAGGAATTTTAATTGCCGTTTTTTCATATAGAAGCTACTTTAAACTGCTCATCAGGAGTAGTCTTATTAGGCATAACTGTCTTCATATCTTAGATATGGGTAGTGTTGCTGGGTGGTGGTGGTGGGAGCGTGTGGTACTGGGGGTGTGGATGCTGGTGATGGTGGTGCTGACGCGGAGCTACGCAGGCAACCTCATCACTCTCCTGGCTGTCAGGAACATACCGCAGCGCATCCAGGCACTTCAGGACATAGTCGATAACTCATTTACCCTCCTTATCAACGAGGGGACATCTGACGAAGATGCATTTAGGGTAATATATTAGTTTACTATACTTACGTCAGATGGGGTTGGGTGTGCATATTTGATGACTTTTAATTTTTGCCAACCTCGGTCAATTTTTCTTAGTTTGGGATTGGCTTCTCGGAATTAAGATGGTGGAAAACTATTTTTGTTTTCATTTTCGCTCTTAAGGGACTCTCTTATCTTAAAAATCGTCTGACAAAACAAGTACAATAAAACAGGTAGAAGCTAAACTGACATATTTCCAGGTGAAAAAAATGCAAAGGTTGATTTCTGTAGTTGTCCTAACCATACGAGAGTTACAATTCCATTCAGCTTCTCAATGGTAATCAGACTTTGGCGGCTGATGTTATAGAGGTTGGGAATCACTCATCCCTCTGTTTGCCTCCCATCCATTAAATTTTACCCCATGTATCAACTAATTTATATACCATTCTTTGCAAATGTCTTATTTATGGTCAAAGTGCCGAATGTGGTGTTATGGAGATATCTGGGACCTGAGGAAAAAGAGACTTCTCGCCCTGGTCATCAGTCACAAGCTGACCAAGGATAAGTTTAAGTGTGAATTTACAGTACATGGGCTAAGTACTTTGAGTGATACTATGTACAGTACTTGCTGATCTACTGACAAAGGCGGGAATATAAAGAACCTAAACACTTCCTGTATTTCTCTCCCACTTACCGGTATACAGTATTACCCAGTCTACCTATTAATGTATTGTACCATTCATTACCTTGCCCCGATGGAGTCCGGTGAGGTATTGTTTTGGGTCGAGTTTGTTTGTTCGTTTCTTTCTTTCATTGTTAACAACATTATGGAAAAACGGCTGATTGAAATTAAATGAAACCTTCAGGATATGTAGGCACTGGTCCCAAAAGAAAGTGATTAAATTTTGGAGGCAAACGAGTGATCCTGAAAGGTCAAAATGGTCACGGATTTTCAGAGAGCTATAACTTGAAAACGGTTGAAGATAGAGATATTTACTATTATGAACATACCGGAACACGTAATTTAGGCTTTCATTTGGCACCAAGACTTTTGACCTTGAATGAACTTGAAAGGTCAAACTCAAGGTCACGGATTTTCAGGAGGCTATAACTCAAGACTGGTTGAAGATACATATTTACTACTATCAACGTATAGGAGATCCCATATGGGTTTTTAATTGGTGCCTTGACCTTTGACTGTAAGTGACCTCGAAAGATCAATCTCATGGTCACGGGTATTCAAGGGGCTATAACTCGAAACTCGTTGAAGATAAAGATATTTACTCTTACCAAGATATAGGAAGTCTCATATGAGCTTTCATTTGGCAGCATGGCCTTTGGCACTGAGAGACCTTGAAAGGTCAAATGCAAGATCACGGATTTTCAGAGGGCGTGACTTATAAACATTTGTACTGACGCTCAGTGGCAGGATCGAGTTAGTATGTAGCAGCACTAAACTAACTGCTATCATGCGACATTTGTTGTGCCTGGCACCAATTGCTTCTATCTTTTCACTCGTGGCCAGACAGGGAAGAGGAGATCTGGGGCCTTAATTGGCCTGCTAACCACTGCACGGCTATAGGGATCTCCCTAGCTGAACAAACGGGTACAACAGCAGCAAGAATATTTTAAATTCGGTATCGGATGAAATGGGGTATTGATTCTCATGCAGGTGACGGATATGGATCTAAACCTTTTTCTCAATCTAGACAGCAGAAGGTGGTGTTATGGAGGAAATCTGGGGCCTTAGGAACAAGGGCCGCCTAACTCTGGTCGGCAGTCAGGAGCTTAACAATGTGCCGGCGTTAGTAAGGCGGGGCAACACTGCACACGTCACTCTGGATATCCTCTCCAGGAGAAGCATGGCTACGGACTTTTCAACAACAGGTACTACAATGACGAATTTTCCATTTGATTCTTATTGTGTCCATTTGATTTTCCATTTATTCCATAGTATCTCCTGTCGATTAATTCTACAGAATACTGCATACGTCACAATGAGTATTCTCTCTAGGATGAGGATGACAAGAATTTTCTAAGACAGGTATAATTTTACATCTCAGCTGAAACTGGGAGTATCCTTCATTTCATTATTAGCACCTCATGACAACTGTATTCGACTTGGGATTGACTTCTCGCACGAAAGGGTGTAGATACAACAATAATAAACTGCTTCAGTATGGGAGGCCATTCTTAAGTTGCTAGTAACAAGAAGAAAAGACGTTATCCGGATTCAACTTCCACCCATTCATTATTTAAGCCTGTGTTGTCCCATTAGAAACTTGTAGGCCCAGAGACCAGAGCTAGGCTACTTAGTTCTGGCAGTTTATGCAAGGTGACTGGTCACTTGACCTTAGTGTGTGAAAGGGAGTTGGGGGGGGTTGACCCCCCTCATACGAGTATACACTGAAGACCCACGTAAATGCACAAAGCAATAGGACCCACCGTGAGTCAAAGGAGATCCCAGCAGATATGGTATGTGCATTAATATTACAAGATTTTTTTTCTTATAAATATGATCTTTCAAGAAGTGAATAAAAATATAACCCTTACTATTTTCAAAAATATGAGACTTAGCAATTCACTTGAAACCTCTTATCGAGGTTCATCACATTTTAAAGATGGCTCAAATTGCTACGTTCGTACTATGTCCCCTGACTTATTACAGGAGGATTTTTTCTCGCTTTAGCTTTTTGCTGTTGTATGGTTTTATGGAATCACTTGAAATGTACGTAACTGATTAAAGATTTTTTATTTCATTATAAAAGAAATTTTGAAATATGCTTCCTAAGAGCAGGCAAGCGGGTAGATTTTGAGTATGACACGCATCATATACACTCAGTAAAAAAAAAAAAAAAAGTCTGTGCTATTGAGAATACTACATCCTGAATCTCTGAATGGTTCTCTGGTGTCCATTACTCATTGCATATGACCATACATTGGCTTGACTTATAAAGTATTTATCGAAGGGGTTTACAGCACCTACTTGTAAAAGGATCGCATTGCTCTCTTCACCCTCAGCCAACCTCCTTCTTTGAGGGCCTACAAATACATAGGCCAATTTCGAACACTGGTCGACCTTAAGCGGCAATAAGTGAGCAAACCAACATCCGATGGGATACATGGGTTAAGGTAAGTTTAAATCAACAACAACAATAACCAGCAAGTAGTTTAAAACGATGAGAGTAATTTATGTAACTACTATCGTCACCTCGATTTTGTATCTCATCAGTGTAAAGGTTGATTTGGAATCCAACAAGATAAAGGACATCTTTGATAGTCACACACACCCCAGGAATAGGAAAGAAGTAATTATTTACTGGGGAGGCAAAGGGGCGAATCCTGGGGATCCTACCATCTAGAAATTCTGATCCGTGTGCCTGCTGAAAACTGTGGCGTTGTTTCCCTTGAGGGCAGTCCGACCGTGGGAGGATGCCTATTTAGAGTGCAATCCATTCTAAAACATGGCCGGGGTGAACGTCTACCTGTATGAAAAATTTTGTATTCCTAGATTAAAAACAAAACTGTGCATAATGGTTATGACCGAGGAACTTGAGAGCTGCTCCCCCCACTCTTCCATGGGGGATAGGTTTTTCGGGCAAACAACCCTGCCTTAAAAACGTGGCCTCAGTAAAGATCTGCCATTATGCAAAATTTCGTGTTCTTAGGTAAATAATTATGACAGTCCTCCCTGTGGCATACCCCACCCTTCCCTGCCTATAACATGGCTGCGGTAAACATCTACCTACAACCAAAATTTCGCGTTCCTAGGTAAAAATTTTTGGCTGTGCATAATGGCTTTGTCAGGACCCTGGGGACTCTCCCCTTCCCTGTGAGGAGCGATCCTTAGTGGTTTTAACTTTACAAACCATGAACATCTATCATGAACATCTATCAATATGCAAAGTTTCATACTCTTCAAATAAAAACTTTGACAGTGCATAATGACTGACCGAGATTAGCGGGGACTGCCCTGTATTGTGGATAGTCCTTGGGGGTCCCACCATATATCTTTGCAAAAAAAAAAGAATGTTCATAGGTAAAAGAGAGAAAAATCTGTCTGTTTATAATGGCTTTGGGTGGGACACGAGAGGAGAAACGGCCCTCAGGGGGCTCCAACCTTCCTGAATCTTGGCCCACGGGAAGGTCTACGACTGCAAAAAAATTTTCATTCCCAGCACTCCTTCTAGAAGGTCTGGACCCAATTCTTCAAAAAAAAAAAGTGCAGTATCTCAGCTTGTAAGTGAATGAGTGGGTGAGGGAGGGAGTGACTTAGATATGGACAAGCACTATACTGCACCGACATGAGACAAAAGAATCAATGGACCTGAGGGGAGGCATGGCATGGGCTTTGCTAGCCCAGTTATGGGACTGGGATGGGATGGGGCTTGGATCTGTGTCGGAGGGTACATGGTACTGTGGTTCCCAGGCTACTGCTTCCACCCAATAGAAAGGGACCCAAACCTGGAAGTAGTGCCCTAGGAGGCTGCCCTATCAGTGAGTGTATAAAGGCGGAACAGTTACAGTGTCAAGGCATGTTTGGAGGGTGTCCCTGGAGCAGTCCTGGCAGTGTGCCCCAGAGGCCACTGCCACAGCAAATGGCCACGGGTGGTGGGCTATGGG
The DNA here is from genome assembly GCA_018397915.1 of Birgus latro. NCBI lineage: Eukaryota > Metazoa > Arthropoda > Malacostraca > Decapoda > Coenobitidae > Birgus > Birgus latro. The sequence goes on along the minus strand of JAGKTI010001382.1, from coordinate 43,192 downwards.
TTCCTGGTCCCATGCCTGTACTTATGAGTGTGTGGGTAGGTGGGGCCTGTGGCCCATCTCATCCTTTATTTATCCATCTTATAACAAAAATTAAAAACAAAAATCATTAGAATCAAGCCTGTGGAAATCAAATCACCTAAAGGGTTCAGAGTGGCATCGTGGAATGTTGGTAGATAGGTGGACAGACCAGGAGAAGTGGTAGAGGCTTTGAGTAGGAGGCAGGTGGATGTCTGTCGTCCACAGGAAGTCAGGTTCAGGGAAAGGTAGCTAGGATGTTTGCTGGGAAGGACTGTAGGTATAAGCTATTCTGGCAAGGAAGTGTGGCTGGATAATTATGGTGGTGTGGGTGTGCTGATTGAGGAAAAATGGGTGGAACATATCATACTTGTATTGACAGTAAATGAAAGGATTATACAGAACAAATATTGTTTAGTAAACTGATTATTTCTGTTAAATTGGTATATGCTCCACATGTAGGCTTGGATGATGAAGAAAAAGATAGATTCTGGGATGACTTAATAAGTGTGGTTGGTGGTGGTTGGTGGTATCGGGGATGATGAGATTGTAGTTTTGGCTGCGGATTTAACTGTTCATGTGGATGAAGTAGCTCTAGGATATAAAGGAGTATGCATATGGTATGAGAAATGCAGAAGGGGAAAGTATACTCTAATTTGGGGAGACAATGATCATGACTGTGTACTATATGCATTTTAGGAGAAGAGAGAGTAGGCTGATTACATATGAGCTTGGGGGTAACAGAAGTCAGATTGACAATTTCCTTGTCAGGAGGACTGATAGGAGGTTGGTGAAGGATGTTAAAGTTATGAGGAGTGAAAAGTTTTGCCATAACACAAAGTATCGATATGTGACGTGGTGCTGAAGGAGCGGGTGGTGAAGAGGACCAATGCACCCAGGTGGAAAATATGGAAGTTGAAAAGCAAGCTGTAAGGGATGCCTTCTATAGCGAGTTGAGCAGAGTGGTAGCTGAACAGGGAGTTATTGACAGAAATAATGCTGATAGTGTGTGTGTGTGTGTGTGTGTGTGTGTGTGTGTGTGTGTGTGTGTGTTTTTCGGGGAGAGCATATGAGGCTTCGCAGACATGAAAAGATTGATTTTGCTGGAGTCTATTCTGTGAACGAGACTATCTTTTTTTTTTTAATTAATTGGAGGACATGCTTTGTGCTAGACATGGGGGCAGACCTAGCTCTGTGGATAGGGTAAGGAGTGGTTGGATGAAGTTCAGGGCCGAGCTCATGCTTCTTGAAACATTGAGAAGGCTCTCCCTCTGTGCTAAGAGATTTTTCCATGTGGCAAGTTTTAGGAGTATAATGCTTATGGTAGTGACACTTGGTCAGTAATGGAAGAGGATATTCGCCGGCTCAAACGTGCAGAGGGGAAAATTATTAGATAGGTTTGTAGTGCGTCCTTGAATGCAAAGGTTGCGGTGAGGGTTAAGCCTGCTATTCAAGAGTTGAGAGGAAGGATGCAACTAGAATGTATTAGTGTCTTGAGAAGAGGTAGCTTCAGAAGGTCTGGGTTATATTGAGAGGGTAGAGGATGATAAGTGTAAAACGACTGTGGAAGGGTTCCAAGAGGCAGACCAAAAAAGGCCTGGGACGAGGTCATAGAGTGTGGCCTCAGGGATAGAGGATTGAACACGGAGGCTGCCAGAGATCGAGCTGCGTAGACAGCCCTCATTAAGTGACCAAGGCTGATGCATGCAACCATGTTGGAACCTTTATAAATGATACAAACGGCACTACGATCTCTAGGAGATTTCAATGTTCACACCACCTTTGGCTCTCCTCTCCTTTCACTGATCCACCTGGTGAACAAGCCTACTTCTTTTCTAACCTTAATGACCGAGAGCAGCTTGTACAGCACCCTACCCGTATCCCTGATGGCCTTGGAGAGAGTTCCAACGTACCTGACCTATTCCTAACAACTAATCCTTCTGCTTACATTGTCAATCTTTTCTCTCAGTTGGGCACTTCCGATCATAACCTTATTACCTTAACTTGTCCTATCGCTCCAGTATGGCCTGTGAACCCTCCAAAGAATCGTCGTCTGCGGCACTTTGGAGCTGTGGATTGGGAGACCCTCAGGCAGTACTTCGTTGATTTTCCTTGGAATGATTATTGCTTCCATGGCCGGGAGAAATCTGAGTGTGCCTTGCACGTTACAGAGGTTATTCTCTCGGGCATGGAAGCATACATTCCTTTCTCATATCCTTTGACTAATGCAAGAAAGCCTTGGTTTAATCACACTTGTAATGCTGTCCGCAACAAGGAGAGGGCCTATAAAAGGTACCAGAGCAAAACCACCCCCGAATCACATCTTTTTTTATATTTCATCCCGGAATCGTACTAAGTCGGTTCTTCATTCTGCTAAAAATAATTTCATCCGTGCTAAATGCTCTCAATTCTCCAACTAGAATTCTTCTAGCTCCTTCTGGCACCTTGCCAAAAACCTTTCTAACAACTTTACCTCAACATCCTTCCCTCCTCTTTTCTACTCTAATGGCTCTGTAGCTCTTCCTTCTACTGATAAAGCAGATCTCTTTGCTCAGACTTTCTCCTCCAATTCTACCTTAGACAATTCCAGTGCTATTCCTTCATCACTTCCCCCCTCTGACTTCCTCATGTCTGACATTAAAATTTCTTCATCTGATGTATTCTCTGCCATCACTGTCCTCAATACTAACAAGGCATATCGGCCAGATGGAGTCCCTCCTGTTGTCCTCAAGAACTGTGCCTCTGTGCTTACACCCTGGCTAGGAAATTCTTTTGCCTTTGTCTATCAACTTGTACCTCTCCTTCATGCTGGAAGTTTGATCTCATTCAGCCAGTCCCAAAGAAGGGTGACTATTCCCTACCCTCTAACTATAGTCCAACTGCTTTAACATCCTGTGTCTCAAAAGTTTTCGAGTCAATTCTTAACAGAAAAACCTTAAAGCATCTTTCCTGTCACAACCTTCTTTCTGATCGTCAGTATGAGTTCCGTCAGGGACGCTCCACTAGCGATCTCACCTGCCTTTCAGACTCCTGGTCATCCTCCCTTCGGGACTTTGGCGAAAGCTTTGCCATTGCACTTGACATCTCAAAGGCTTTCGATCGAGTCTGGCATAAATCTTTAATTTCCAAACTGCTCTCTTATGGTTTCTGTCCTTCTATCTTTGCTTTCATCTCTTGCTTCTTTTCTGGTCGTTCTGTAGCCGCTGTTGTAGATGGCCATCGTTCTTCCCCTAGATCTATCAACAGTGGTGTTCCTCACGGCTCTGTCCTATCACCAATTCTCTTCCTTATATTTATCAATGACCTTCTAAGCTGTACATCTAACCCTATCCACTCATACACTGATGATTCCACCCTTCACCTTTCCATTCGGTTCCTGCAACATCCATTTCCGCAGTTACTTCAACTAGCAAGGGATGAGGCCATGGCAAACATAATGTCTGACTTGGCTTGTATATCTGATTGGGGTAAAAATAATCTTGTTGTTTTTAATGCAAAAAAAAACTCAGTTCTTACACCTATCCACCCGACAAAATCTTCCACTGGATTACCCACTAATGTTTAATAACATCCAGCTCAGTCCTGCGTCATCCTTGAACATGCATGGGATTTCATTCACTTAGGATTTATCTTGGAAAGAACATATTACATCTCTTGTGAAATCTGCTTCCAAGAGATTAGGTGTGCTAAGCCGACTCTGAACTTTCTTTACCCCTGCACAGTTGTTGACTTTGTACACGGGTTTTATTCGCTCCTGTGTGGAGTACAACTCTCATGTGTGGGGAGGTTCCCCACATGCAGCTCTTCTCAATAGGGTGAAGTCAAAGGCTTTTTGTCTCATTAACTCTCCTCCTCTAACTGATTCCCTTCAACCTCTGTCTCTTCGCTGCACTGTTGCATCTTTATCTCTTTTCTATCGCTACTTCAACGGTCACTATTCCTATGAGCTGTCTGCTTGCATCCCTCCACCTCAACGACTGGCACGTAGCACCCGTCTAGCACCAAACTCTCATCCCTTTTCTGTCCAACTCTCTCATGCAAGAGTTAACCGTTACTCCCAGTCCTTCATTTATGCAATTGGTCAACTCTGGAACTGTCTTCCTCTGTCTGTACTCCCTACTTCCTATGATCTCCAGACTTTCAAACGCAGTGTGTCCAGGCATCTCGAAATGAACGGATCTTGAGTTATGCTCTTTCATATTGTTTTTGCGTTTTCTTGGAAGGAACAGTATGCGGTCCTATTGCCTTTGGTTCCTTCTTCTTTGCATTAAATAAAAATATGTATATATGAATAAGGTTTACACCATCACTTAATAATTTTTTTTTTTTGTCAAATTATGGTCAGCCCTATTAAAGTATTAATTAATTTCCTGAACATGTATACTGCCACCATTATGAACCAAATGAATAAGCATGAAGTTAAACTTGTGTTCATGAAAGGTTGGCCTTATGTACCAGTTTTTGGGCAAGCATCTTTCACTCCTTGTTTCTCTTATTGAATGCTTCAGAACTTGGATGGCGTCAATGCACAGTAATTTCTAGACAAGTAATACCGTACTTATGTAAAAACGGAAAAGTGATCGTCACACCGACCTTTGCTGCCAGCTATTCGATATATAAATTTCTTTATCACCGTTTGCAGTCGTAGATGTTTTAGGTGTACAACTCTTTTATATTTCACGTAACACCTTCAATGCCAGCCTCCTTCTTAACTACAGGTACAACACATTTGCCGAAAGTTATATCGCTCCACTTTTCGGTCGAACAGCTATGAAACTCTTACAGAGTGCTTTGAAAAGTTCCTTGGACTCCAAAGATCACATAACTAGGTTTCGAGAGTAATTACTCACCTTCTCATTATTTGTCGTTTTGAAGTGATTTGCTATTGAAGTCTGCGATAGCACATATTGTAATTTCGTTTAGCTGTAAATATAGCCTGTTCACTTCATCCAGGTGCAAATTTGCCATCTCTCCATGCTGAATGCTTAGCTAAAACAAGAGAGTAACGTTAGAATATGGTTTTAATCAGGAAAAAGCTATATGAACAGAAATCGAACCACATGACTGAAATATTCTCCCAAAGAGTTCATGGAAATATACTGCAAATGGACAAAATTCTCCACCTTATTACAATGAATAAGCTTTAGACGCCCGTCATTCTCATTGCAAGGGAAGTGTGAATTCTACCTGGGTCATGAGATGTTCCTGCCTTCCCTAAACGCCATTGCAGGGCCAAAGGGCAGTGCGCTGGTGCAGGCCATCAGTCACAAGTAAGAAATTTATGGAGTTAAAGTGGTATATATAATGATGAATAATGCAGACAGCGAAAACATATGCTGTTTTGTATGAAAATTTCATTAAATAATGAAAACATTTATTTATTTTATTATTCTGCATATTTTTGTCCCCTTTCTGGTTACTTAACACACCAGATTTGAGTTTACTGAAAAGAGATTAATCATGGTTATACCTATCCCTTTCCGTCTGACAAATGTCTTATGAACTGATTATAATTATTTACTGTTTTATACATAAGTAAACAAACAAATAAGACTTCAGTTTTAATGACGGAGTTATTAGTAGACACTTTCTCGTATCCATCCCTATTTTACGAGTTAATCATTACCCAAATAAGTTGTCTACTTTAATGTTCCACACAGAGTCAATATGTGTTAATCTAATCCCTCATATCCCTTCTCGTTCCCCTGGGTGATGCGTGTCACTGAGGCGGGTCTGTATGAGCACTGGCAGGAACTGTTTACGGCTAACTTGACCAGCTGTGACAACACACCCACGAAGTTCGCCATTACCTCAGCTCTTGCCATCAGGAACACCTGGGTAACAGTTATATAAAAGTGTGGGAGTGCCAAAGAATAGCAAACAGCATAATTATTTATTAAATATAACGACTGCTTAGAATGTAATATAGAGAGTCATACTTGATTCAAATTATAGAGGATGATGTAAATGAAAGGACAACATTTTCAAAAATCCTTAATATTGGATCTAAAAAGATTTACGACTTTGAGCCTGTAGGCGAATGGCGGTACTCTTAAGTCCTAAAGGAGCAAATTCAGTAGTAAAGCGTTAATTTTTGCAAATCAAAATAATAATGTGAAAGAAACAAAAGATTAGATAATTATTTATTTTTTACTTAACGTATGTGACATTCACCTGTACTTTCAGACTTATCATCATCCATTTTCGTTTCAGGGAATGTTTGTGGTGCTGGCAGTAGGAGGGGCGGCCAGTGTCGTCGTCCTTTTCCTAGAGCTGCTCTGCTTCTCCCTTTTACGCTGACCATCTTAAACAATGTATTCTTCTTGCCTGACCACACTGGCTAGTTGATATCGTAACTCTGAACACTTTGATCTCTTGCACTGCGAGACAGTGACAAACGCTTGGCCATTATTTCCACATATTTCGCTACATGACCCAGCACCGTAGTGAACCAAAGAAAATATAATAATTCACACGAGTTCCCACTTTCCCCCTACTTACTTATTCCTTCTTCCTCCTCGCCCTTCTTATTCCATTATACATACACTCATACGTTACGTCTCTATTATAGCACAAGAATCCAGGTCGGGCTGAAACTTCTTTTTCGTCATTAAATATATACGGTATATGTATATGTTTTACTGTGCATATAATCCTTCGTTTTAGTCAGATGTATTTTCTGTTTGTGTTATTATACAGCAACAGGGAAATGGAAGTAACCTTGAAATAAATTGTTTATATCACGATGGAAAAAGTATTTTGTAAGTTGTTTTTATATCAACTAACGGAGCAAAATTTGCTGCAATACACTGGTATTTACTTTCCTGCAGACGTTAGGCCTAAGGCTTGGCTCTTTTGCGCCAGAATTTTTTGGAAGTGGGAGACAGTCCTAAGCATAACATAATGGAAAAGACCTCCAATCTCTGCTATGAAATTGTAATGTGTGTGTGTGTGTGTGTGTGTGTAAGATTCTTTGTAGCGAATCTCTCTCTCTCTCTCTTGGAGAAATTCTTTTCTTGTACACCTCCTGATATTCAGTCAGACGCGGAATATTTAAGAAAAGATGCTAGAACATAAATGTGAAGAGGTTTATTGGAATACTGATATCATTGTGAAAATAATATTGACGTGCAAGCAGGATTTTTAATTAAAAAAAAAAATCAGCGATAGAACAATTATCATCATTCAGAAATATAATATATAACCACTCTGATGCAAAAATCGACATACCTCATTGTTAGATCAAAATTTTTGCTTGTTTTCGTGTTACCGTTTACAGTATTACAACCACACAATCCAGTCTTAAAAAATATATGCAGTTAGAGGAAAACTTTATGGGCAAAAGTCGTTGATTTTTCTACAAAATAAATTAACGGTGGCAATATCACAAAATACGGAAAAAAAAAAAAAAACTAAGTCCGTAGTGTACGAGTGTGTGTGTAGGGTTGGTTTACAATAAAAGCTGATTCCCCTGGCTGGCTGACTCACTGGCCACCTGACTCACTGGCCACCTGACTCCGCTGCTGGCAGTCTCACCCACCGCTGCCTGACCATCCACACTTGGCTGGTATTTATGGCGCCGTATTGGTGCGGCTGAGGGTGTTATTGTGGTGCTGTTGTGGCTGATAGTGTTAGTATGTTGCTGGTGTGGCTGATGGTGTTAATATGGGGCTGGAGTGGCTGTGTTAGTATGGTGCTGGTGTGGCTGATGGTGTTAATATGGTGCTGGAGTGGCTGTGTTAGAATGGTGCTGGAGTGACTGATGGTGTTAGTATGGTGCTGGAGTGGCTGATGGTGTCAGTATGGTGCTGGAGTGGCTGATGGTGTCAGTATGGTGCTGGAGTGGCTGATGGTGTTAGTATGGTGCTGGAGTGGCTGATGGTGTTAGTATGGTGCTGGAGTGGTTGATGGTTTTAATATGGTGCTGGAGTGGCTGATGGTGTTAGTATGATGCTGGAGTGGTTGATGGTTTTAATATGGTGCTGGAGTGGCTGATGGTGTTAGTATGATGCTGGAGTGGTTGATGGTTTTAATATGGTGCTGGAGTGGCTGATCGTGTCAGTATGGTGCTGGAGTGGCTGATGGTGTTAGTATGATGCTGGAGTGGTTAATGGTTTTAATATGATGCTGGAATGGCTGTGTTAGGATGGTGCTGGAGTGGCTGATGGTGTTAGTATGGTACTGGTGTCGCTGACGGCTCTGTAGCTATTTCTTCTACTGATAAAGCAGATCTTTTCACGCAGACTTTCTCCTCAAATTCCACCTTAGACGATTCCGGTGCCGTTCCTCCATCACTTCCCCCCTCTGACTTCCTCATGGCCGACATTAAAATTTCTTCAGCTGACGTATTTTCTGCCATCATTGGCCTCAGTACTAACAAGGCATATGGGCCTGATGGAGTCCCTCCTCTTGTCCTCAAGAACTGTGCTTCTGTGCTTACACCCTGCCTAGGCAAACTCTTTCGCCTTTGTCTATCAACTTGTACCTTTCCTTCTTGCTAGAAGTTTGATCTCATTCACACAGTCTCAAAGAAGGGTAACCATTTCCAACCCTCTAACAATCGTCCAATTGCTTTAACATCCTATGTCTCAAAAGTTTTGAGTCAATTCTTAACAGAACAATCTTAAAACATCTTTCCTGTCACAACCTTCTTTCTGATCGTCAGTACGGGTTCCGCCAGGGACGCTCCCTGGCGATCTTCTCACCTACCTTTCAGACTCCTGGTCATCCTCCTTTCGGGACTTTGGCGAAAGCTTTGCCATTGCACTTGACATCTCAAAGGCTTTTTTATCGAGTCTGGCATAAATCTTCAATTTCCAGACTGCCCTCTTACCGTTTCTATCCTTCTATCTGTAACCGTCATCTCTAGCTTCCTTTCTGGTCGTTCTACAGCCGCTTTTGTAGGCGGCCATTGTTCTTCTCATAGATCTATCAACGTGGTGTTCCTCAGGGTCCAATCCTATCACCAACTCTCTTCCTTTTATTCATCAATGACCTTCTAAGCTGTACATCTAACCCTAACCACTCATACGATGATGATTCCACTCTTCACATTTCCATTCGGTTCCTGCAACGTCCATCTCAGCAGTTACTTCAACAAACAAGGGATGAGGGTATGGCACACCTGATGTCTGACGTGTCTCGTATTTCTGATTGGGGTAAAAATAATCTTGTTTTTAATGTATCAAAAACTCAGTTCTTACACCTGCCAACCGGACAAAATCTTCTACTGGATTACCCACTAATGTTTAATAATGTCCAGCTCAGTCCTGCATCATCCTTGAACATGCATGGGGTTTCATTCACTAGAGATTTATCTTGGAAAGAACATATTACATCTCTTGCGAAATCTGCTTCATAGAGATTAGGTGTGCTTTGCCAACTCCGAACTTTCTTTACCCCTGCACAGTTGTTGACTTTGTACACGGGTTTTATTCGCCCCTGTGTGGAGTACAACTCTCATGTGTGGGAAGGCTCCCCACATGCAGCTCTTCTCAATAGGGTGGAGTCAAAGGCTTTTCGTCTCATTAACTCTCCTCCTCTTACTGATTCCCTTCAACCTCTGTCTCTTCGCCGCACTGTTGCATCTTTATCTCTCTTCTGTCACTACTTCAATGGTCACTGTTCTTCTGAGCTGTCTGCTTGCATCCCTCCACCTCTAAGATGGGCACGTAGCACCCATGTAGCAACAAACTCTGATCCCTTTTCTGTCCAAATCTCTCATGCAAGAGTTAACCGTTACTCCCAGCCCTTCATTTATACAACTGGTCAAATCTGGAACTGTCTTCCTCTGTCTGTACTCCATACTTCATATGATCTCCAGTCTTTCAAACGCAGTGTGTCCACGCATCTCGAAATGAACGGATCTTGAATTTGGCTCTCTTTCATATTGTTTTAGTTTTTTCTTGGAAGGAATAGTATGCGGGCCCATGGCCTTTGGTTCCTTCTTCCTTGCATTAAAAAAAAAAAATAGTTCCTACTTCTATGGAAGCCAATTCCACTTGAGGTAGTGTTCTTCCTTTAATTGGTGCAACTCTGGCTTTGGACATACTCTTACTATCATCTGTTGCACAATAAGCTATTGTTCCAGATGCCTTTTGAGAAGCATCACAAAATATGTGTAAATGTGACTTCTCATTACTGTTTATCTTCCAGGGAATACATATACTTGATGTTTTTTCAAGTTTCTTTCTAATCTGTTCCCATTGTTCAGCATACGTCTCACCTAATTCAGTGTCCCAGTCTAACTTTTCTCGCCAAGCCTCTTGCACTAAACATTTGCCCTTAATAACTATAGGACTGACTAATCCTAATGGGTCAAATGAATAGGACTGACTAATCCTAATGGGTCAAATGAGACCCTGCATGCCACAGGGGGCAAAGCAACACATTTATGATTTTCCACAAATCACCTTAAAAGTCTGGCGACATAAAAAAAGAAAAAGTTAATAGAAATGTTAGTTTTTAGTTTTAGTTCCTAAAATTTGGACATAAGGTGCATAAATGCGAGTATTTTTAGAGCAATCTCTAAGATATTTGGCACAATAATATTTTCATTGTTCATATTACGTTATCAGCAAAAAAATATTTTTTGCTAATGTCTTGCCGGATTTTGTGAGGATTTTGCACCCATTTTTGTTTTCTTTTTCCTGTTCAAACCAATAAAATGTCATATTCGTCCAGTTCTATGATAAAAGTAAGATGTTTTTTAAGGTCAATACGGATGAAAACTGTAAAGTGCAAAGTGCCACACTTGCATCAGCGCTCATAGTTCACCCAAATACCTTTCTGTCAAAGCTTGGGGTTTTCTATGTAGAATAAAAGAAAAATGCAAACCACACTCTTAGTTTATTATTTATAAACCACAATACCATTAACCCGCCCCATACTGACCACATTTTTACCCAACACACAGCCAGAACCCGGCCAATTTTCAACTTGTCTTTTTGTGGCTCAAACCTCCGCTTTTGGTGAGAAACATCGAAAATTCAGCAAGAAAGTGCTCACCTGAATTTTAAAAATGCCCTAAACAGGTGAGAGGCCCCTCACCTGGCTACAGCTTTTTATGAAGCTGCGCCTCATAAAAGATGCACCCTATGCGAGGGAAATGGAACCAAAACCACTCAGCCTAGTAGGTATTTACTTATTTGGTACGAATCAATATGTAGTACAAGAGTATATTGGTTTTCACACAGTAATATAGTCGATATAAGCGTTGTTCACTCACCAAACACATCACCATACTGCACCTACCTTGGTAACATTACCTCCTCATTACTTCTGTTCATTACTAACTCTGGTGCCACGTAATCTTTGTCCTTCACAACGGGAATCATTTTTGCCTTGATTTTCGTCGTCGGAGAGACCGTGGTGCTATGTGTCTTTACTGGCCAGGTCACTGCTAACAGGTGAGTTGCGAGAAAATGGCGCCCCCCCAAAGGGGGGAGGTTACACAGGGTCAGGCAGTGTCATCGCCTGGCTGAGGGTAGAGCAAGGTCTTCCACATATTCCTACTAAAACTCTCCGGCGAAACTTGAAAAATTTACAATCAACAGGCCTTTCAATTGCAGAACATACAATGCACGTCATTGGGTCTCAGTGTGAAAAAAAGTTGCGATGGGCATCGTACGTAGCGGGGATGGGGCGGGTTAATAAACTGAAGGATGGATAGACTGATAGGTAGATTGATATACGAATGGAGTTTACCCTTTGTGGCACGCAACAGAACCTACACTCCAGACCAAGTGTGAGCAACGCCGCTTGGAGCACACTTTTCACTTCAGACTCTCACCCCTACTGCACTACTTGGAACTGAGCAAAGAGACATTGCACAGTCATAGGGTAGTATTTGAGGGAGCGGCTGGTGGAAAAAACAAGTTTCAGCAGGTATGGCGCTTTACCCCTTGTGGCATGCAAGGCCTCAAATAACATGGAGAGCTGACTTAACAGGGACCTCTTGGTGAGACTGACATCAGAGAATGTAACTGATTTTAAACTTATTTCATCAACTCTTATCCTAGTTAAGACCCAGCACATTTTGAGTTTTGGAAATGTCAATATTTGGATCACCCTCTGTATTATTTTCCTTATAAGTAGTGAGTTTGTGTTCCAGCCCCGTAACGGCAAATTTACCTTCCCACATTCGGAATTGGCTACTTCATTAGCCTTCAGTGCTTCAGGCTCTGTGTCAGCAACACTTTGCAATTTATCCATATAAAAAGCCTGCCCTATTTCTGGGCACTTGGCACTTTAAAAATGATGCTTCATTGTGTTGTAAAGTAGGAAAGGACTAGCACAAGAGCCAAAGGGCACCGATGGGAAAGAGTACGTTTTCAATGGACTCTCGTCATTTTGTGGGTCTTGAGGCCAGAGGAATTTTGTAAATTTCCTATCCTCCTCTCTCAATCCTATTCTGAGAAAAATCTTACTAATATCTGCTGTATAACCATAAGGTTTCTCTCAAAGTCTTAATAATACAATCCCCAACTTCTCTATTAATGTAGATCCAGAATATAGGCAGTCATTCAAGCTGGCTGATCCTTTGGACACTTTACTACTACAATTAAAAACTATCCTTATGGGGTTGTTACTGAATCTTTGCTTACTGCATGATGTGGTAAATGATGTCTTTTTTTAGGGGTTCACATATAAACCTGTTTCCTTTTTCTGTGAGTGGCAAAGGTCCAGCAATTTCCACTCTGACCCTTTCCATTGGTGTAACCACTTGGTACAGCTTGAGAGGGGCAAAGCCACGCTTCTTGGGTCCCATCTTGTGACAGCATATTTCACAGGCCTGACACCGCTCTTCAACATCCTGACACATGCCAGACCAGTAGAACCTCTGTCACAGCTGGCTTAGAGTTTTCTTCACTCCCAGGTGCCCACTAGTGATTTGGTTATGAGATTCATGCAAGATCCCAGATCTCATTTTCTTCGGAACCACCAGTTGCCAGTACTTGCTAAGGCAATCGGTTGTCTCCCACTGATGCTCCAGATGTCCATTGTTCAAACGAAGAAGGTCTCACTGACTCACGTAGCTCTTGGTTGCAGGGCTGAATCTAGAAACCTCTTCCCAAGATGGTCACACTGTACTCCGCTGCAGCCACTCCAGCACTGGTTGTAAATCTACATCCTCCATCTACATCCTCTTCAGGTCTTCTCCAGCTGATGCTGGCCCTGTCACTACAGTACGGCTGCATTCCTTGCTATGATTCCCATTCCTACTGCACTGCTTGCCGTCTGTCGTTGCATCTACTCGCACACTGTCGATTGCGGTTCTCTTGTATTTTCTTGGTGGTGGGGCTACTTGGGATAAACTGGCTGGTTGTCGCCGCTCGTCACCAGCCTTCGCTAATTTACCCTTATCCTTCTTATATAGACACTCTTAGCTGAAGTGTCTCACTTCACCACATGTCCAACACCAGTTAGTTTCAAACGGGGATCTTCTTGCACTGTTCCATTCTTGCTCCTTCCATTTGTTGCAATCCACCTTCTTGTGTCCCAGCTTCCCGCAAAACCAGCAACCTTCGTCAGTCTTCTCCTGTTCCCTCTTCCACTTGTAGCACTCCTCTTTTCTATGTCCTGGCTTTTCACAGTACCAGCAACTTCTTTCAAATTTTTCCACTTCACGAGCCTGCCTCTTTCTTACCTTGAATACTGAGCCGTGGTTTCGCGAGAAATAAGTCAAATATTCTGGTTGACTAACCAACTCGGCTGGGTTGATCTTCGGCATTCTATCGCCTGTACAAAAAACTATCAGCTGATCCCACTCGCTCACCACCGCCAACAAATATGGAGACATAAATAATAAACAATATCTACCTGTACATGTAAAGCATAGAAACAATTGCATAACTCAGTATTTATTACACAGAATATGCAATGACATTAAATTTTTTTTGTCATCATAACACCAGTCACTCCGAACATAAACGTGATATGTCAGTTTATTATCAAGGCAGACTTTTCACTATATTCACAAGCTGACACTATCATAAAAATTTTTTGCTTGTAAATCTTCGAACTTGTCTGCCTTTACCACATTTATTTAGAGTACTTCACCTTTGTGAGGATATTTGCACATTTAACTAAATACTAACCAAATAATTCTTATATTAGCCAAAGCTAAATATTATGAAAAGTTGGGAAGAATGTGGAGAAATACTGAGAATCAGATGAGCGATGTTTACGTTTGCGATCCAACAGCAGCAAGTTGGAAGGAGGCAACACTGCTCCCAACCATTGTTGAGTCGAAGTCAACTTGAAGGGTCCCGGTTGGAATTTCATGACGTCACAATGTTGGATTTTGTCCTCGCATGGACAAGAAAATGACGCCCAAGTCAACATTATGATGTAAAAAGTCAACAGAAGTCAACTTCGGTTGACTTTTAATACTTCTCGAAATCACAGATCTGCACTACAACCTGCCTGAAAAGATGACTTACTGGACCTGAAGTAGTACTCAAATTGCACAGCCCTGGCTAATGCTTCTTGCATGCTTCTGGGTTGTGCCTGCATCACTTGATCTTTCAATTCTGCACTATCAAGATCATCGATGAACTGGTTCCTCAGAAGAACAGTCAACAGGTTAGCTGCTGCTCCAGGGTATGCCTTGTATGCCATACTCTCCAGGTCATGAGCAAGCTGCTGTAGGGATTCTCCTCGAGCCCATACACGGGTCCAGAATCTTGGTCTGTAAACTTCAGTCTGGTACATGGTTCCATATCTGTGCTCCAGCACTTCTACTAGGGACTGATAACTGTTCCTCTCCATCACTGACATCTGGCCCAGAATTTCCATTGCAGCACCCTTAAAGATAGGAGCAAACTGCACTGCCTCTGCCTATCATCTCAACCATTCTGAGCAGCAAGTAACTCAAACTCTGCACGGTAACCTTCCCAAGATACTCTACCATCAAATTCCTGAGGTTTATTTTTAATTAGGCCGTCATTATAGCCATGCACTTCACTGGTTAGGGTCCTAAAAACCGGCATCATAATTAAATTCAGGACTTGAATCTCCTACACTCTGGTTATTCAGCCTTGAAATGCTAGCTGTAGATGCTTGGGATCCATCAAGATTCACCATACATTGCCCATTCTTTTCATATGCTCCCTGTACACTAACCTGAGGCTCAGCAGTGCAATATTTCTCTACAATCTCAGTTCTCTAACAAATTGTCTTCAAATGACCGTCTACATGCTTGAACTGCTCATCTACATACTTCAACTGGTCATCTACATGTTTCAGCTGGTCATCTACATGCTGTCTGCACTCTTATCACATTATTGCTTACATCCTACTTCTGCTGCTCTACCTTGGTATCTACTTCCACCTTAAGCTGTTGCTGCTCTTCCTTCATTTCCCCCATGAATGCATCTAGCTGTCCTTACATCCTCAGTTGTAACTCTCTCCTTCGCAGAGTGGCTTCCGTAAATTCCGATGTACTTCAGACAACCTTATCAGGCTCGAGGCGTCGATCTGTGAAGCTTTTGCCTCCAAGCAACATCTTGTGGCTGTGTTCTTTGATCTTGAGAAGGCATATGATACTACCTGGCGCCGTGGCATCCTCCAACAACTTCATGTTTTTGGTTTACGCAGTCGGCTGCCGTGGCTACTCGAACACTTCCTGACTGATCGTGTGTTTCGAGTCCGTGTGGGTTCTACCCTCTCTGCGCCGCTGTGCCAGGAGGAAGGTGTCCCACAGGGGAGTGTCTTAAGTGTCTCCCTGTTTGCAGTGGCCATCAATGGTATCCTTGACACTGTGCCTGCTGGGGTATCCTCATCTCTTTATGTGGATGACTTAGTCATATGGTTTTCTGGCTCCCGCATGTCTGCTATTGAGTGGCGTATGCAGCTTGCCTTGGAGAAGATTTCTGCCTGGGCAACTTCCAAGGGTTTTCGGTTTTCCCCTTCTAAGACTGTGGCTATTGTTACGTCCCCAGCTGTCCTCACTCTTCAAGCACGCTGCAATAGTTAGGTACAGCAAGAAATTCGTTCGGCCTGCAACTCCTCATTCCCGGGCCAGCTGGATAGTAACATGAAAATATCTCCACCACAAATACTGTATCACTCATCACACCATCAATGATAATGAAATAGTCTACTACACTATTTACATATATTTACAAATAAATACACTGATACTCAAATAAAGAATATGCTTAGATCACTTGTGCTATATCCCCACAATTATCTTTAATAACCATAATATCTCAAAATGATTAACCGTTCTCCCTCACATGTTACTCTATAATATTAACCACACAAATGCTCCATAATGGTTCACACAATAATATCTCCACTATCACAAGTACACCACCACGTGCACCATAGGCTATCTCGTGGCCACCCACACCACGCTCTCTCTCTCCAACACCTGTATATTCTCCTCCCACAAGTAATACTCATTAATATATTCACATAATTATTTCTCCACTTCCCTTGTATAACACCTCACACTGTGTGACCACGCTGCTCTCCCAAAATCACCACGTGTCTCCTCCAACACGCCCACCGGAGCAGAAACCCAGATCAGCTCCTCACACGCCGCTAGCTAGCCACCAAGAGAGAGAGAAGCCACGCACTCTCCCGTACGTACACATCTCTCACTAACGGGATCACAATAAAACATAACCTTACATGTTAACCCTTAACAACTTCACAAATATTAATTCATTTCTACATTCTCCAAAGATAAACTCCAACAAAATATAAAATCACATCATACAATAATAAACATAATATTCATCACATTCATGATACACAACAAAAGAAAACGTACTGTATGAAAAAAAAGGATAACTCCTCGTAACACCCCCCTTCCAGTAAAGATGTGAATTCTCCCTTTAAGAGGATTCACATCTCTCAAGAATGCGAGAGAGAGCATCTGCTATCACATTCTCTCTTCCCTTTACATGAGTCACAATCAAATTATATTCTTGCAACAGCAGACACCATCTCATTAACCTCTGGTTAGAGTTCTTCATCCTATTTACAAATACAAGAGGATTATGATCAGTGAAAATTTGCACAGGCCTCATGGTACCCTTCACATACACTTCAAAATGATTCAAACACATAATCAATGCCAAAGCCTCCTTCTCCACAGTACTGTAATTCATCTGATATGGTAACAACTTCTTAGAAAAATACCCAATAGGATGATCAACCTGCTCCACTTCCTGCATTAATACTCCTCCAATTCCCTCACCACTGGCATCCACATACAATTTAAATGGCTTATCATAATCAGGAGTGACCAATATGGGTGCATTTACTAGCATATCCTTAATTTTCTTAAAAGCCTCCACACAGTGCTCACTCCACATAAATTTCAGCTTCTTTGACAACAACCTGGTCAATGGCAATGCAACGGCTGAAAAGTTCTTACAAAATCTTCTGTAATACCCACTCATTCCCAAAAACCTCAACAATTCTTTCCTATTTGTTGGAGAAGGAAAGTTCACAATATCTCTCACCTTAGCATCCAATGGCCTCACTTGTCCTTGTCCTACTTTGAATCCTAAATAGTCCACATAAGCCTTCACAAAATCACTCTTTGCTAAATTCACTGTGAGATTTGCATCATCTAACCTTCTAAATACTTCATCCAACAACTTCAAATGCTCTTCCCATGTATCAGAGTACAGTACTATATCATCAATGTATGCAGTACAACACTTCACTCCACTCAACACTGCATTAACCAATCTCTGAAAACAACTGCTACTGTTCTTCATCCATGGTAACAAATGCTGACAATTCCTTAGCCTTTTCAGTTAATCCAACTTGCCAAAAACCCTTAAGCAAATCTAACTTTGTCACATACTTAGCATTTCCTAACTGATCAATACAGTCATCAATCCTGGGAATAGGGTATGAGTCAGTCTTAGTTACAGTATTCACTTTTCTAAAGTCAGTACAAAATCTGTAACTATTCCCTCCAGCCTTAGGTACAAGTACACAGGGTGAACTCCATGGACTATTACTTGGCTCAATTAAATCATTTTTCAACATGTACTCTACTTCCTTCCTCATAATTTCTCTCTTTTGTGGAGTCATTCTGTATGCATGTTGCTTAATTGGCCTTACATCCTCTACTTCCACATCATGCACAATAACATGGGTTCTTCTAGGAGCATCTGGAAACAAAGATCTAAACTTGTTAACAATTCCTTTTACCTCTCCTTTCTTATCCTTATCTAAATGCTTCAACTTCTCATCCAAATTATTTAATATGACTGAATTTTCCAAACTCTGACCTTCACAATTCATCAAGTCATCATCTTCACCATCACTTTTCTCCACCTTCACAACATTACCACAATTTATTTCATCATTTGCATCCAATACTTCTTCCCTACCATAGTATGGCTTGATCATATTTACATGGCACAATTGAGTTCCCTTCCGTCTCCCTGGGGTTCTGACTATGTAATTTACATCACTGACTTTCTCCTTAATGACCCAAGGCCCACAATATTTTGCTTTCAAAGGATTATCCTGCAATGGAAACAACACCAGCACCTTATCACCAGGCTGAAAACTTCTATCTCGTGCCTTCTTATCATACCAGGTCTTCATATTAGTCTGTGACTCCTTTAAATTCCCACTGGCAATCTCTCTAGCTCTCAACAATCTCTCCTTAAACATAGCAACATAATCCAGCATATTTGGCACATCATGATTTCCCAACCACTTCTCCTTCAACATACGCAGAGGTCCCCTGACCTCATGTCCATACACAAGTTCAAATGGACTGAAGCCAGTGGACTCCTGTACAGCATCTCTTATGGCAAACAAAGCTAGTGGCACTGCCTCATCCCAATCCTTATCCATTTCAGTACAGTATATTTTTAAAGTCTTCTTTAGAGTTTGGTGAAACCTTTCCACACATCCCTGCGACTGCGGGTGGTAGGCACTCGATAACTGCTGCTTAATCCTCAACTCTTTCAACACCTGACCAAACAACCTTGAAGTGAAATTACTGCCCTGATCTGACTGAATTACTCTCGGGAGTCCAACCCATGAGAAAAATTTCACCAACTCCCTCACAATCACTTTAGAATGGATACTTCTCAAAGGAATTGCCTCTGGAAACCTTGTTGACATACACATAATAGTTAGCAAATATTGATTGCCTCGCTTAGAACGAGGTAGAGGACCTACAACATCAATACATATCCTGCTGAATGGTTCATCTACAACAGGAATAGGGTGCAATGGCGCCTTTACAATATTCTGGTTAGGTTTACCAACAACCTGACATGTATGACAAGTCTTACAATGCTTAGTTACACTCATCTTTACACCTGGCCAATAAAAATGTGCTGTCACTCTACTCAAAGTCTTTCTTACACCAAAATGTCCTGACCAACTACTTTCATGAGCCAACTCCAAAATCTTATTTCTGTACTTCTTAGGGACGACAATTTGGGTCTTCATCATCCAATGATCAGATACTGGGCTATCAGCAGGTCTCCATTTTCTCATTAAAATTTTGTCTTGCACATAATATCCCACATCTCCATCAAGAATTCCTCTCTCAGCCTCACTCCACAACGCCTTCAGACTTTCATCATTCCTTTGTGCATCAATTAAGTCCTCCTTTTTCACAACAAAGTCTGGCAAAGTCTCTACTTCCTTCCCTTCCACCTGCTCTGCTTCATCTCCAGGTTCACAAAGCCAGGATGAGCTTAGGTCTAACTCACACTCCTCATCTTCCTCCGCTCTTTTAGCACTAGCCCTTGTCATTACACATGCTGGATAAATCATACTCTCCTCAAGTCTCTCACCATCCTCACATACTTCTGGGTCTACGGTTTCACTTTCCTGGTCAACCTCAGGATTCTCCACAATTTCAGGCTCAGGGACAACTTTATTGCCTGCCAAATCATTCCCTAATAGCATGTCCACTCCTGACACAGGCAATCCTTCACTTACTCCAACTTTCACATTTCCTTTGACAAATCCACTCTCAAGCCACATACAATGTACTGGCACTTCAAGCTCTGAAGAACTC
>JAGKTI010001382.1:0-13881 GCA_018397915.1 Birgus latro | reverse complement strand
CAATCGTGAAGCTGTTTGAGCCTAAACTGCCTAATACTAACGCAGAAACACAAGTTGTGGAACAGCGGAGTAAAGATGCATTACCACAAATTTCCCAGAGTTAGGTGGGGAGCAGAAGTGAAATCCTCTTGGGATCGGTTTAAATACTTAGTCCATGACCGAACAAACGTCTCCAATGTGAGTAATCTCTCCTATCTGTTAGGGCAAGTCAAGGGGACGCCTTACAAGTTGATAAGAGAATTAATTGTGGAAGAAAACAATTATGAGATGGCTTTGACTATCTTTAGACAGAATTATGAAGACAGGGAGCAGATTATTACCCAATTATTAAAGGCTCTAATTGAATTACTAATACCTAAACATGATTTTGATTCTTTGCAAAATTTTCTGATTGCAGTGAGTTGTAATTTAAAGGCTTCAGGTACTTATGAATATGTTAAAGCAGCAGATTGGAAGCTTTCTGGAATTGTATCCTTAAAGCTTCTACCTACAACCAAGGATGCCTTGTATGGTAGGTACCAAAAGGATGATATCTCCTACAAAGAGATTGAGGAGGGCTTAATGCAACTCTATAAACCTTTGACCTTTGCAAGGAAAAGTAAAGTCTACTGAACTTAAACAGAAGGCTGAAACAAGAAAAAGAACTACTAATCAACTGGCCGGGAAACCTAAGTCAGGAACTGCTAAGTCTGTATCTAAAGAAGAGATAGGTACTTTTCTTAGTTCTTTAAATTCTGAGGATAAAGCTTTAAGGACAAGGAATAGACAAGCTGATGAAAATAAGGAGGCAAAAATTTCCATTGTAAAGGATAGGAAGGTCTGTGTGTTTTGTGGTGAACAACATTCCAATACATTTGCCAACATTATCCTGCTTACGCTTCTAGAATAGTGAGGCTTCAGGAATTGGGGTGTTGTATGATTTGCATGAATTCCGAACACATTTCCGCGGACTGTAAAATTAAACTAAATCTTTGTTTCAAATGTCAAAAAGGACAATCATCATAGAGAATTGTGCCCAAGGATGATGAAGAATGAAATTCTTAAAACCGCAAGTGTCAATATGACAGTTGCGAAAGCGAATACTTCAATAACAATGTCAGCTGCAGTTCCAATTGCAGATGTGAAGACAATGAAAGAAAATAGAAACATATCAGCATGTACACTTTTTGATACAGGTGCACAGAAAACCATTTCTGCAGACATTGTAGAGAAATTAAATTTACCTATTATCGGCAAAGTAAATTTAGCCATTACAGGGTCTTAACTACTGAGGAGGCACAATCTCTTGATTTAGTTAGACCTTTAATACAACTCGGCTGATATAAATGCCGTATAACAGCAGCTGTATTGAATAAGTTGGGAACAAGTATATATATATAAAAGGACTGAAGAAAACCTCTGATTATCTACAGAGCTCAGGGATTAGATTGGCTAAACAGAATGTGAAATTAGATACTGTGGGTCCCATAAAAATGATAATTGGTTCAGATTACCGTGGAAGATTCTTACATAGGACTTTCAAGAAGAATGAAATACAGTTGTTTAAGAGTCCGGGAGGTAACTTTATTATGGATCAGTTCCCTTTTCCAAAGCAAGCCGGAGATGCCAAATTAGTAGACTTAGTCTTTGTCCCCCCCCGCCCCCAGTCACTAACGGTAGCTAGAATAGGTGCAGAATTAGAACCTACTCAGATAAATGACTTTCTGGATGAAGAAATTGAAGTTGTACACAAACTTTAGGACCTAGACAGCGTAGGAATACACTCTGACGAACCAAATCCTGAAGATAAAATAACTTTGGATTTCTATAACCAGTCTGTGGAATTTAAAGATGGACAGTATTGGGCAGGATTACCATGGAAACTAAACCATTTGGAGTTACCAACAAATTTCCAAGCAGCTAAGGCTCAGTTAAATTCTCTTCTAAGAGGGTTCAGTGACAAACCAGAACATTTAGCCATATATATGATAATATTATAAAATATCAGTTGAAGAATAAATTTATAGAGATAGAATTCCCTGTGAACCCTAAAAAAGGACAATATTTGCCACATCATGCTGTAAGCAAAGATTCAGTAACAACTCCCATAAGGATAGTTTTCAATTGTAGTAGTAAAGTGTCCAAAGGATCAGCCAGCTTGAATGACTGCCTATATTCTGGATCTACATTAATAGAGAAGTTGGGGATTGTATTATTAAGACTTTGAGAGAAACATTATGGTTATGCAGAAGATATTAGTAAGATTTTTCTCAGAATAGGACTGAGAGAGAAGGATAGGAAATTTACAAAATTCCTCTGGCCTCAAGACCCACAAAATGACTAGAGTCCATTGAAAACGTACTCTTTCCCATCGATGCCCTTTGGCTCTTGTGCTAGTCCTTTCCTACTTTGCAACACATTGAAGCATCATTTTTAAAGTGCCAAGTGCCCAGAAATAGGGCAGGCTTTTTATATGGATAAATTGCAAGGTGTTGCTGACACAGAGCCTGAAGCACTGAAGGCTAATGAAGCAGCCAATTCCGAATGTGGGGAGGTAAATTTGCCGTTACAGGGCTGGAATGCAAACTCACTACTTATAAGGAAAATAATACAGAGGGTTATCCAAATACTGACATTCCCAAAACTCAAAATGTGCTGGGTGATGAAATAAGTTTAAAATCAGTTACATTCTCTGATGTCAGTCTCACCAAGAGGTCCCTGTTAAGTCAGCTCTCCATGTTATTTGAGGCCTTGCATGCCACAAGAGGTAAAGCGCCATACCTGCTGAAACTTGTTTTTTTTTCCACCAGCCGCTCCCTCAAATACTACCCTATGACTGTGCAAAGTCTCTTTGCTCAGTTCCAAGTAGTGCAGTAGGGGTGAGAGTCTGAAGTGAAAAGTGTGCTCCAAGCGGCGTTGCTCACACTTGGTCTGGAGTGTAGGTTCTGTTGCGTGCCACAAAGGGTAAGCTCCATTCGCATATCAATCAGTCTATCCATCCTTCAGTTTATTAACCCGCCCCATCCCCGCTACGTACGATGCACATCGCAACTTTTTTTCACGCTGAGACCCAATGACGTGCATTGTATGTTCTGCAATTGAAAGGCCCGTCGATTGTAAATTTTTCAAGTTTCGCCGGAGAGTTTTAGTAGGAATATGTGGAAGACCTTGCTCTACCCCCAGCCAGGCGGTGACACTGCCTGACCCTGTGTAACCTCCCTCCTTTGGGGGTGCGCCATTTTCTCACAACTCACCTGTTAGGAGTGACCTGGCCAGTAAAGACACATAGCACCACGGTCTCTCCGACGACGAAAATCAATGCAAAAATGATTCCCGTTGTGGAGGACAAAGATTACGTGGCACCAGAGTTAGTAATGAACAGAAGTAATGAGGAGGTAATGTTATCAAGGTGGTGCGGTATGTTGATGTGTTTGGTGAGTGAACAACGCTTATATCGACTATATTACTGTGTGAAAACCAATATACTCTTGTACCACATATAAATTCGTACCAAATAAGTAAATATCTACTAGGCTGAGTGGTTTTGGTTCCAATTCCCTCGCATAGGGTGCATCTTTTATGAGGCGCAGCTTCATAAAAAGCTGTAGCCAGGTGAGGGGCCTCTCACCTGTTTAGGGCATTTCTTAACTACAGGTGAGCATTTTCTTGCTGAATTTTCGATGTTTCTCACCAAAAGCGGAGGTTTGAGCCACAAAAAGACAAGTTGAAAATTGGCCGGGTTCTGGTTGTGTGGTGGGTAAAAATGTGGTCAGTATGGGGCGGGTTAATGGTATTGTGGTTTATAAATAATAAACTAAGAGTGTGGTTTACATTTTTCTTTTATTCTTCATAGTAAACCCCAAGCTTTGACAGAAACGTATTTGGGTGAACTATGAGCGCCGATGCAAGGGTGGCACTTTGCACGTTACCGTTTTCATCCATATTGTCTTTAAAAAACAACTTACTTTTATTATAGTATTGGACGAATATGACACTTTATTGGTTTGAATAGGAAAAACACACAAAAAAAAAAGGCTGCAAAATGCTCACAAAATCCGGCAGGACATTAGCAAAAAATATTTTTTTTGCTGATAACATAATATGAACAATGAAAATATTATTGTGCCAAATTTCTTAGAGATTGCTCTTAAAGTACTCGCATTTATGCACCTTATGTCCAAAATTTAGAAACTAAAACTAAAAACTAACATTTCTCTTAACTTTTTTTTATGTCGCCAGACTTTGAAGGTGATTTGTGGAAAATCGTAAATGTGTCACTTTGCCCCCTGTGGCATGCAGGGTCTCATTTGACCCATTAGGATTAGTCAGTCCTATAGTTATTAGGAGCAAATGTTTAGTGCAAGAGGCTTGGCGAGAAAAGTTAGACTGGGACACTGAATTAGGTGAGACGTATGCTAAACAATGGGAATAGATTAGAAAGGAACTTGAAAAAACATCAAGCATATGTATTCCCTGGAAGATAAACAGTAATGAGAAGTCACATTTACACATATTTTGTGAGGCTTCTCAAAAGGCATCTGGAGCAATAGCTTATTGTACAACAGATGATAGTAAGAGTATGTTCAAAGCCAGAGTTGCACCAATTAAAGGAAGAATACTACCTCAAGTGGAATTGGCTTCCATAGAAGTAGGAACTATTTTTTTTTTTTAATGCAGGGAAGAAGGAACTCAAGGCCATGGGCCCGCATACTGTTCCTTCCAAGAAAAAACAAAAACAATATGAAAGAGAGCCAAATTCATGATCCGTTCATTTCGAGATGCGTGGACACACTGCGTTTGAAAGATTGGAGATCATAGGAAGTAGGGAGTACAGACAGAGGAAGACAGTTCAAGATTTGACCAGTTTTATAAATGAAGGACTGTGAGTAACGGTTAACTCTTGCATGAGAGAGTTGGACAGAAAAGGGATTAGAGTTTGTTGCTACATGGGTGCTACGTGCCCATCTTCGAGGGGGAGGGATGCAAGCAGACAGTTCAGAGGAACAGTGACCATTGAAGTAGTGATAGAAGAGAGATAAAGATGCAACAGTGCGGCGAAGAGACAGAGGTTGAAGGGAATCAGTAAGAGGAGGAGAGTTATTAAGACGAAAAGCCTTTGACTCCACCCTATTGAGAAGAGTTGCATGTGGGGAGCCTTCCCACACATGAGAGTTGTACTCCACACAGGGGCGAATAAAACCCGTGTACAAAGTCAACAACTGTGCAGGGGTAAAGAAAGCTCGGAGTTGGCAAAGCACACCTAATCTCTATGAAGCAGATTTCACAAGAGATGTAATAAGTTCTTTCCAAGATAAATCCCGAGTGAATGACACCCCATGCATGTTCAAGGATGATGCAGGACTGAACTGGACATTATTAAACATTAGTGGGTAATCCAGTAGAAGATTTTGTCGGGTTGGTAGGTGTAAGAACTGAGTTTTTGATGCATTTAAAACAACAAGGTTATTTTTACCCCAATCAGAAATACAAGCCACGTCAGACATCAGGTGTGCCATATCCTCATCCCTTTTTTGTTGAAGTAACTGCTGAGATGGACGTTGCAAGAACCGAGTGGAAAGGTGAAGAGTGGAATCATCATCGTATGAGTGGATTGGGTTAGATGTACAGCTTAGAAGGTCATTGATGAATAAAAGGAAGAGAGCTAGTGATAGGACAGAACCCTGAGGAACACCACTGTTGATAGATCTAGGAGAAGAACAATGGCCGTCTACAACAGCGGCTGTAGAACGACCAGAAAGGAAGCTGGAGATGACGGTTACAGATAGAAGGATAGAAACGGTAAGAGGGCAGTCTGGAAATTAAAGATTTATGCCAGACTCGATAGAAAGCCTTTGAGATGTCAAGTGCAATGGCAAAGATTTCACCAAAGTCCCGAAAGGAGGATGACCAGGAGTCTGAAAGGTAGGTGAGAAGATCGCCAGTGGGGCGTCCCTGGCGGAACCCGTACTGACGATCAGAAAGAAGGTTGTGACAGGAAAAATGTTTTAAGATTTTTCTGTTAAGAATTGAGTCAAAAACTTTTGAGACATAGGATGTTAAAGCAATTGGACGATAGTTAGAGGGTTGGGAATGGTCACCCTTCTTTGAGACTGTCTGAATGAGAGCAAACTTCCAGCAAGAAGGAAAGGTACAAGTTGATAGACAAAGGCGAAAGAGTTTACCTAGGCAGGGTGTAAGCACAGAAGCACAGTTCTTGAGGACAACAGGGGGACTCCATCAGGCCCATATGTCTTGTTAGTATTGAGGCCAATGATGGCAGAAAATACGTCAGCTGAAGAAATTTTAATGTCGGCCATGAGGAAGTCAGAGGGGGGAAGTAATGGAGGAAGAGCACTGGAATCATCTAATGTGGAATTGGAGGAGAAAGTCTGAGTGAAAAGATCTGCTTTATCAGTAGAAGAAATAGCTACAGAGCCATCAGAGTAGAAAAGAGGTGGGAAGGATGATGAAGCAAAGTTATTGGAAAGGTTTTTGGCAAGGTGCCAGAAGGAGTGAGAAGAATTCGAGTTGGAGAGTTGAGAGCATTTAGCACAGATGAAATTATTTTTAGCAGAGCGAAGAACAGACTTAGCACGATTCCGGGCAGAAATATATAAAAGATGTGATTCAGGGGTGGGTTGGCTCCGGTACCTCTTATAGGCCCTCTCCTTGTTGCGGACAGCATTAGATCAAGCGTGATAAAGCCAAGGCTTTCTTGCATTAGTCAAAGGATATGAGAAAAGAATGTATGCTTCTCTGCCTGAGAGAATAATCTCCGTAGTTCACAAAGCACACTCAGATGGCTCCCGGCCATGGAAGCAATAATCATTCCAAGGAAAATCAAAGAAGTACTGCCTGAGGGCCTCCCAATCTGCAGCTCCAAAGTGCCACAGGCGGCGTTTCTTTGGAGGGTCCACAGGCCGTACTGGAGCGATTGGACATGTTAAGGTAATAAGATTGTGATCGGAGGAGCCCAACGGAGAGAAAAGATGAACAGTGTAAGCAGAAGGATTAGTTGTTAGGAAAAGGTCAAGTATGTTGGAACTCTCTCCAAGGCGGTCAGGGATACGGGTAGGGTGCTGTACAAGCTGCTCTAGTCCCCTCCCCCCCCGGGGACTCCGAGGCTTGGTGTTTGGACGCCATTTTTGTTGAATTTTGAAAAAGAAGTGTAGTGTGTAGCGTGCATTTAGTTTGGTGTTGACAGTTAGAGAAACTTGTATTGGAGAGCATGCTGGCCTACTCTCTGTGTTACTGAGACACTGAAAAAGTTCAGCAAAGGGGGATGGTCAGGAACTAGTCCTGAGGGCCGATGAAATGGGAGCTCCAGATCTCCCTGTCATCAGTTTTCCATTCACCTTGGGAGCCCTGCCCTGCACGACTGGTGCTACAGTCTACTCCGGCAGGTATTTAACCACTGCTCTTGATACTCCAGTTGAGGATATTTATATATGGACTGATAATGAGATTTGCCTTTACTGGATAGGAAAGGAAGACTAAAATGCCTTCCGTCCGCAATAGAGTGACGACTATGAAGGAACTGTCTTCCAAATTTAAATTTATGCATGTATCCTCTAAACAAAATCCAGCTGACCTGTTCTCGAGAGGTTCGACAGTAAAGAGACTGATCAAAGGTAACTTGTTGTTTAAAGGTTCTAAATGGTTACTTACTAAGGAATAGCCTGAACAGAAACAATATAGTATTGCTGAGGTTAGTTTTGTAATCTTGGATCATGTATTACCTGAGCGAAGTGTGACTGACATTAATAGATTTTCATCAATAAGACAACTTCTTAACACTACTAAATTAGCTGTAAAATTTTTGAATAGGAAAGTGGGGATTGAGAAGTTTGGTCCCATGGAGTATTGGCTGAAAAATCTTCAAAGAAAATTTTGCGGAGAGATTTTTTATCTTTTATGCCAAGGTACTAACAGCAATAAGCTGATAAGAGATTTAGGATTGTTCTTAGACGGAAAGTGTCTAATCAGATGCCGTGGCAGAATAGTAAAGGCTGATTTGCCCCTCTAAACTAGACATCCTATATTACTACCCAAAAATGATTACTTTCTACAGTTAATTGTTAAGGAAACCTGTGAGTTAACTCTTCTTGGAGGTATGCAGCAGACTTTGGCTCGAATCCGAGAAAGGTATTGGATCCCTAAGGGTAGGCAGGTTGTAAAGAAATATCTCAAGAGTTGCATTATATGTAGAAGATATGAACAATGATGATATGACTGTCCAGGACCACCTGCTTTACCAAAGGAGAGGGTAAATGTAAGTCGGCCCTTCAGGGAACTCCCCGTAAGATGTATATATGTTTGCATACTTGCACCTACACAAGGGCAGTCCATCTAGAAATGGCAGAAGACTTAAGTTCAGTGACATTTCTGAACGTATGTAGACGATTTGCTGCTAGAAGGTCTTGTCCTGGAAACTGATAAGCAACAACGGAACCATTCTCATTGGAGCTGCACCTCTACTTTTAAACAAAATTAATGACCCAACAGTTATGTCGGCACTGGGAATCCAAAATTGTACCTGGCAGTTCATAGCTCCAAGAGCAACATGGCAAAATGGATTTACAGAACGGATGATTGGTATAGTGAAGAACTGCTTGTATTAAATAATTAAAGGCCTATTATCCCTGTCACCACCTTGCAGGTGAAGAACTCCATCTATGACGATCACGTGGACGTCGCTAACATGCTCACAAGGAGTTTTTCTCATGCAGATAGCTCAGCCAATTATGACCCGCGTTTCTACATCATAAACGCATGGCTGAGCTACAAATATTAGACTTTGCCACAGAAGACGTAGACTCCCAGTACAACCAAGAGTTTACGATAGATGAACTGCTCCTTGCCCTTAAATCATGTAAAGACACCAGCCCTGGACCAGATACCATCACATATGGTATGATCCAGCATCTTAATCAGGACATCCAGATTAAGCTGTTAGCATTGTACAATGAGCTTTGGGCATCCCGAAAGTTCCCAAACTCATGGCACTTTGCGCACGTCATACCGATACCCAAAGAAGCTGGTCATCTTATGAATCTCACTTAATTTCGTCCTATTGTGTTGACTTCTTGTCTATGTTAGGTCATGGAACGAATGGTTAACAATAGGCTTCTTTTTGTTTTAGAGTCGAAGAATTTGTTAAATGATCAACTATGTGGCTTCCATAAATACAGACGTTCAATAGATCATTTAATGAATTTGGGGCAATAAAGGATTTATGATAGGGTGTTCTTGGACATCCATAAAGCCGATGACATGACATGGCGACGTGGTATTCGAATGAAGCTCTATAATTATGGTTTGAGGAAATTTGCCTATTTTTATTTCAAATTTCTTACGGGACAGGACTTGCTCTGTCAAATTGCATCGTAATGTAACATTGGATATTTTTTTCCAGGAAAAAAGGGTGCCACAGGGCGGTGTGCTTAGTCTCACTTTATTTAGTATTATTGAAATGACCAACCGGTGGAGTGACCCCGACACCACCAACCCAGAGGGAGGACATGGGGGGGTGACACCAGCACTAGGAGGGGACCACGGACAGGTGAACAGGTGCTCCATGCCAAACTGCCCTACATCACCTATGGACCCATGCCCCTCTTACTCTCAACCAGACCCCTGAGAAGTGCATCGACTCGGTGCATTACCCTCCGACTGAAACAGCGCTCAGCAGACTTGGGGTGGGACTGACCCTCAAGCAGTCCAAAGTAGGACCTTGGCTACTGAGTCCATCGGACCTGCAGTGAAAAGAGAGAGAGAGGCAACCAGCCCTCATAGACCTACTATACCCCAGGAAAGCAGTGGCGCAGTAGAGGCAACCAGCCCTACTGTAGGAGGAGAGTCACCAAACCTTCTTCTTACACTATCTGCCATAGGGAGCACGTCCGACAGACGAGCTTCGCCTGTACTCCTGAGGAGGGTAGTGGAGCCGGACTTATAGGGGGAGAGACCACCTGTTGTCCCCCAGCCGCTACTTTTCCCCGGCAGCAGGAGAGCAGTAGAGTCCACCAGACCTACTGCGCGAGCCCAGAAGTCCGTCGGACATCCTCCTCCAGCTGTGCCCGGGACGAGTGGTCCCCCAACAGAGTCTCCTAGACTTGTCAGACTGAGGGAGGGTCCTCCAGACCTCCTTCACCCACTCGCTTGGAAGGGAGCCTGGGCAGAGTCCTCCGGACCTCCTCCCTCTGCCCTGGCGTGGAGTTCCGGTGGCATCCCTCGGACCCGCCAAGTTGAGAGCAAGGCCACCGGCACTCCCTCCTCCACGCACCTGAAGGCTTCCTGCGAGGGTGTTGTCTCTGGCTCGGCCCGCCCCACTAGAGGCCGAGTGAGACACCCCTCTGGCTCCCCCACCTCCGGGATAGACGGAGACCTCCCCAGCAAACCTACTGATGGAGAGTGTTTGAAGCGAACCAGTGGAGAGCCTAGGTATCCTGTCCCTACAGCCCAGCCCCCGATGCCCTCGGCAGCCGAAGGACTCCTCCCAGGAGATGGGCCACAGATGACCTCTGATGGCCTTCCCCTCCTGACGAGACCACAGCCCCAGGACTACGAGGGCCCCCCCCCCCCGTGACCCCCGGCACCAGCCAGCCCTGTCCCTCCTCCCGGACTCCTCCTACAGCCAAGGGCAGGCACCAAGCAGCGCACCTCCTAGCCCTCTTCGGCCCCAGTCCCGAGGGCCACCCCACACGCCGCCCTCCTGCCGAACTCTGGACTAAGCTGCAAGAGGCCCGTGCCCTTACTGTGAGTGCACTCCTGATGGACCATCCCCTACACTGGGCTGCTACCTGGATATACCTGCATTGTGACATCAGTGTGCCACAGAGTGATTACCAACAACTGTGCCCTCCCCTAGTGATACAGACCCCAAAAGTGTATTCCCCTTACCAGAGTGTCATGACCCCTGTGTAATATCAATATGCCCCCCTGTGGAACCCAGAATCTCGTGACCCAATATAAACTCAGTGGACATACAGAACGTAAGTGAAGCCCTCCCCTGTGCTACTGTATGAACCCCTCTATATTGTTATTGTGACCCACATACCAATCATACAAGTGCTGATTCCCCATTCATGTGTAATATCTGTGTTCAGTAATAACATCTCGGCCCCTGTGTTATATCCGTGTCTACACACAGTGTCACTACCTGTATAATATTTCACCTGGGAGACATAGCGTTGTACCTGTGCCCAGCAATAATGTCACGAACCCTGTGTAATATCTCTGTCCACATATAGTGCACTAACCTGTGTAATATTCCACCTGGGAGACATAGTGTTATACCTTACGTGCTCTGTGACTGTAATTGTTCCACATATAGCGTTGGTCTATGCACATGTAGTGTTGAAAGCACTGTACTTAACTATAAGGTAATGTACATGTAATACTGGTTAGCCTGTGTTTGAGCCCTATCCCTTGTCTGCATGCTCTAGCCCAGTCCTGAACAAAAGAACCCAAGCACATGCCCATATCCTAGCCCAAGAAGTTGGACTACGAATATGCTGCATAACAATTATAATCAATGATATTCTGTCATCAGTTCCCATCCTGAGGAATCTTAAATACTCTACTCTATGCTGACAATTATGCAATATGGCACTCTTCCCGTAACGTACAATTTTCGGCTGGGCAGATTCAAACAGCCCTTGATTCCGTCCACCAATGGGCCTTGCTGTGGGGATTTAAGTTTTCTGTTCCTAAGTATGCCGCTGTAGTTTTTACCACCCAAAACGCACCTAATTTGTGCTTGACTTTGGATAATCAGGCAGTACCTTTTCGAAATTCTGTAAAGTTTTTTTATTGTCGTTTGAATTCTAAAAATCATGTTAATAATTTGCTTTCTCGTTGCGATAAACCATCAAATGTCCTTTAGTACCTAGCAGGTACTACATGGGGTGCTGACAGAAAATCTTCATTAATGGAGTCCCTCATTAGATCTAAGCTAGACTATGATGCACAGGTGTATGGCTCAGCAACTGATGCCACATTGAAATGGTTGGATGTGCTGCAGAATAAATGTTTGCGTATGTGTCTTGGAGTCATCCGGTGTACCCGAATAGCTTGAATGGAAGTGGAGACTAATCTGCCTTCCCTCCGTATTGGCCGTGACCACCTGGCCTAGTCCTATGGACTAAGAACATATAGGAAAAGCAATATCGGTAACGTGGCCTGTACCCCCCTGCATCAATACCAGCATCTTATGCAGGGGGTGTGTCGGCCACTTGCCGTTCGACACCACTTACTGACTCAGGAGCTTGGTGTGGACCTCAGTGACTGTGACAAGTTGGTGTCTAAAAATATAGGGCCTTGGGAGCCACCCGGCTTTAATGTTGATGTTTCCTGGCTCCCAGCAGCAAAGACCAAGGCACTAGAGGCAAAGGTCCACCACTTGTTTTATAACATCATCGTTTGTCACTTGAGGTCCCACCAATTGTACACCGATGGCTCCAAGTCGAGTGACTGTGTGGGTGCAAGTGTATGGTCAACCGAATGTGCCCTCAGATATCGGCTGCCGACTCATACATCTGTGTTTACCTCCGAACTTTTTGCAATTGACAAAGCCATAGACTATGTTCTCAATTCTAGGCATGACTTATTTGTCATATTTTAGACTCGAAATCAACCCTTCAGGTGATTGCTTCTTGCACTACGGATTCTAATGAGATACAGGGCTGCAATGTTAATAAATTCCACTCATGCAACAAGTCCACGCTGATCTGGGGGCCTGGTCATTGTCGTATCTACGGCATTGAGCAGGCTGACTTACATGCAAAGTCGGCTGTAGAGCTCGAGGAGACTCGGGACATTCCTTGTGATCTAGAGTCGAGTCCCTCTCTCGGAAAGAAATCAATAAAACTTCTGTGGCAAGGTCAGTGGACTAGACTAAATAGTCCAACATGTAAGCCACACCAGGGCGACTTGGATACTGTCAACCATGCCAGTTGCCTGGAAGAAAAAATGTTGGTGCATTTGTGGTTAAACAGCACGGTTTTAACTCATATGAAACCATACGAGTACATGGCAAGAAGTTTTCCACCGCACTGTGATATCTGTGATATTGTGTTACCCATTAGTCATATCATCCTGTACTGTAGGCAGTTTCTTCGTGAACGTGCCGCACTTATAAATTACTGTGGCGCAGCAGACGTCCCTTTCACCCTTTCCACCATCCTTGGTGATGGGGATATTGTTATGACTGATAAACTGATGGCTTTCTTGATAGACCGGATTGACCAGAGTGATGTGACTTTTTTACTGTATGGTTATGGTTTTTATCCACTGTAAATATGTATAAATGTACTGTATTATTAATTAGGGTTGACAATTGTATTTGAAATAGTTCTCGCTTCCGACTGATCTATTTCTAATATTGATGTCCCCTACATTAAACTCCGTTCCTCGCCTGACGGTAACCAGCCAATAAGTGCAAGTGAGCAATATAGAAAGTTACTGGGCAATTGCAATCGATGATGTTCTGCTGGGTGAGGTCCTTCACTTTTGGATTATATGTAAAGTCTTTATAGCATCTTGTAACAGTTTTCGTAATTATGATCGAGAGTTGACGTACATGGAATAGTTCCAGACTCCTCTGGTTCTCATTCTTATATTAATATATCCTATATTATTGTCTTCCTCGACTGACAGTCAGCGGGGATGAGTGCAGGTGTGTAATTTACAAAGGCATTACATACCTGCACTCGATGGTGTTCTCTTGGTGGAGGTATTTTTACCATTAGTGTAGGTTTAGTTATTTCTATCTTTAGGATTTGTTTAGGTTGGCGATTTGTCTCTTCGATTATTAGTTTTAAGGTCTTTAATGTAGTTTTTTTGCTAATAAGTGATTTAAAATGATAATTATATAAAAGAGAAAATAAAACCAAACAAATA
>JAGKTI010001381.1:69220-87052 GCA_018397915.1 Birgus latro | reverse complement strand
CCACTTATACTTGCATTACTTTCATTCTCTATGTTCAACAGTTCATTAAAGTGTTCTCTCCATCTGTTTACTTTTTCTCCCTTCTCCACTAGTAATCTACCATTTTTATCTTTCACACCCCCACTGACTTCGTTGGCACCCTGTCTAGCTCTCTTTACCTCCTTCCAGAACATTTTCTTACATTCCCTCCACTTTGCACTCAAATTCCTTCCAAACTCCTCATCCACTCTCTTCTTACTCTCTCTTACTAATCTTTTCACCTCTCTCCTCCTTACTACATATAACTCTCTTGTCCGTCTCTCAGCTTCTTCGTCGCCCCTGTTCCTTATCCACTCATTATATGCTTTCTTCTTTCGTGCCACAGCCTCTCTCACCTCTTCAGTCCACCATGCTGTTCCCTGAACCCCCTTTCGTCTTCTCTTCACCCCACACACCACCTCACATGCTGCACAGATTTCTTCTGTGAATACCTTGCACACACCCTCCACGTCCCCCATCTGCTCCAATCTATATTTACCCAATCGCTCCTCCACTTCCCTTCTATATTCAGCCTTTATTCCATCCTCTTGTAACTTTTCTACCCTCCTTGTAACACATACTTTCTCCTGTCTTTCCCTTCTTCTCTTCCTCCATCTTGTTTGGACTCTGATTCTGGCCACCACCAAGTGATGGTCAGAAAGTCCACTCCCCCAACCTCTATATACTCTTGCATCCATTATACATCTCATCCTTTCATCCACACACACATAGTCAATCATTGCCTTCCGTTCATTCATTCCCCGGTCCTCTCTTCTCACCACTCGCCATGTATACCTATGGATCATTTTGTGCCTGAAGAGGGTATTAACTACCATCAACCCCCTCCCAGCACAAATGTCCACTAAAGCACTGCCATTCTCATCCATCTCTGCAGGCACACCCCACTCACCAACCACTCCATCCGCCTTCTCATTCCCCACTTTTCCATTCATATCTCCAATCAGAAACACTCTCTCATTCCTTTCAAACTTTTCCAAGCAGGCTTCCCAGTTATCAGTCAAACTGCCACACTCCATTAATCTCTCTCACTCCACACCCTATCTCCACACTCCCTTCTTCCTTCAGTGACTCATATTATCATCCTATCACACTGCCTCTCTCCCACGGCTTCGTTCATACATACAGTGGCATAGCTACATGGGGGCCTGTGGGGGAGGGAATCCTGACAGACTCTAAACATATAGCTTAACCTTTTTAATAAACTTTTGTCATGTGGATCTCCTTTGACCCATTGTCCTAAAAACACTATGTCAACCTCCCTTTTCCTGAACACTTCCACAGAATTTGGCCTAAATCAGAAAAAAAGGTGCTAGTTGACACTTCCTTGTGACCTTGACCTTTGACCCATATTGTTTTAAAAAGTAAGTTTACTTCTTGGCTGACCCTCAACCCTCCTACCAAGTTTGACTAAAATCGTAACCAAACTTAAAATTGTTTTGTTAATATACCCAACTCACCGGTCGCCATGATTTTGATAAAGAATGGTGAATAAGTTGGAAATTAACTATTAGCTAATGAGAATATGGGAAAATTTTTACCATATATAGTTTTGAATATGGAAAATTTGTATTCACATACTCGCTTTGTCGTCAGGAAACTAATAGACAATAACAAGTAAGTCGCATAAAGAAATGAGAAATGAGAGATGAGTAGAAACGCTGAATTTTCGGTAATAAAGGAAGAAGGGATTTTCTCTACCACACACTTCTATCAAATAATCTTTATAATAAGTTGATAAATAAAATAAGACTAGAAGAAATAATAGATATGTATACATTTTATCTCATGAAAAATAAGAGATTTGTTACGCAATTCCAGCGTCACTTGTTTTCGCCTTGGGATATCATGGTAAACAAACAAGGACATAGCTCGCAGAATTCTTGATTTATTTACACTTGATCGTTAGTTGAAGGTGAGTAATGGATATGTTAAAGGTTTTACTGTTTATGGCACACAGTAGTCGGGTGTAATTAAACCCTGTATGTGTCAAGTAACATAAGGGACGCCATGTTAAGTGTCAAGCCCTTTGAGCCCGGTAGAAGGAGTTTAGAATCGGGGGCTTATTTTGACGTATGAAACTCTTCTGACCTAGGACATCATTACTGCCTTTTGTATTTTGTTCTTGCTCTTCCCAGGCCATTTTATCTAGCTAAGGAAAGCAGCCTTACGCCTTCTGCTCAGCTAAGTAGTATTTCTTTATTCCAGCTCCACCCAGACGAATTTATTCATCAAAGGAGAGCACCCCAGTAGTGTAGGTTGTATCTAACTCCCAGTTCGAAACGTCTCTTCAAAGCTGAGTAAAACGGTTTAATGATAGAAATAATATGATGAATATGACATCCAAGTTGAAGGATAATTGCAAATAATATGATCTTTAGTAGGTAGGGTTTGGTTGATGTATTGAAGGGGAAGTTATGTTAAGCTGAAGAATAATGATACCCAGGTAAGAATTTAAGAACTTTTAATTGCTGTTTAGGTAAAGGTATGCTTTATTTGAACCAGTAAAAGCATCTTACCATGTCAGTTCTTCTTCTTCCTGATATTCTCTTATATATATTTTTCTCATTATTTCTTGGGTGGTAAATAAAAGTTTCATCCTAAATCTGTTTCACAGTTGTTTATAGCCCTGTTTCGCTGTGTGAAGTTGTTTGACACATCAGCTGTAGTGGCAGATGCTGTGGAAAGGGCTGTCTTAACCTAAATGTTTAACTAATTCTAGCCTAATGTAGCTTAACTGTACCTAATAATTTAATCCAGCTTAATCTAACTGAACCTAACCTAACTTAGCCTAGAATCCAGTTGGGAAGTTGGGAAACGAAAACCACTTTTGAGCACGTTGAGCAAGACAAACAAATGTTGGTATGGCTTAAGGAATGTTATGATAAAAACAGTGCAGAGTTTTCCCGCTGGAAAAGTTAATTAACCTCCTTGAAAATAGTCAGAAAAATAACGAAAACAAACTGGAGGAATATGAATTGGTAAGGTCCTTCTGCTGGCAGAAGTAAAGCATACCTTTACTTCTGTTTATAATTATTATACATGATAATATTATGGAAACTGCAGATATTGTGAAGGTACAGTGATAAAATCTAGGAGAGCTCCATTTCAGGGATGCTGAAAAGTTTATGATTTGGGTTGTTTCACTGGTGTAATTCTTCACTTGGCATCCATTAACAGGAAAAGCCCAGATACCCAAAGGCACACCAAGATTGATCAGAAAGAATGTACAGTGCAGGTATATTGGAGTTCTGGGAAAAAGGATGAAAGTATTGAGCCTTCCCATTGTACTGGCTGATTCTTAGGTTATTTGGTTTTGTGTTGCTTGTGTTTGTTTATTTTGTGAGATGGATGGGAGTAAGACAGCAAAGTGGAACGAGGGATAGGCTTAAGACAGGAGGAGAGTTAGAATGGGGAAAAAAGGGTGGTGTGAATGATGTGTTTCACAAAAAATAATAAAAATCTTGGTTTGATGGGTTTCCTAACTTGAGTGGAAGGTTTAAGTTGTTGTAGAGGAGAATACTTAGTATGCAGGATATTCCAGATGGTGCTGCTGTTACTCCAGATACCTGGTATGCACTTTTTTCATGGCCTTTATGCTCAGTTGCAGGCAAAAAAAATAAAAAGGTAAATCAGACCACCAGGGACTGTGGCCTTTCTTCAAACTTAATACTGTAATGAGTTTTCAAAGCACTTTTTCATCTCTTGCTTTCTGTCACAGACAAGCAACACAGAAAATTATTGGTCTGTTTGTGCATGTACAGGTAGCTGCTAAGTTTGACAGAGTGCTTGGTAATACCAGTACTGCAGACAAGGACTGACACTTCTTTCTGCAGTGTAGTATGGCATGCCGGTGACAGGGGAATGGTAGGTGACCTACCATAATCTGCTGCTTGGCAGTCTGTGTCAGAATACTGTATCTGAGTTATATTTTAACAAACGTTGGGTGTGTTGCCATCATGAGTTGTGTAAAATTACAGCATATTAATTGCTATCTTACCAAGGTTTAACTTAATAAGTACAGGGGCATGGCTAGGTTTGAAAAATGGTTTGGATAAGGGGTGGCTAAGCTTAATTATTGGGTGGCCCAAGGAGAACTCTTCTGGCAACTCCACTTCATAAATGATCGTTTTAGTTACAGGTATAAGAGTGTGGTGATTTAAGGTGTTGTTGATTCCAGGTATAAGTATGAGCGCAGCTGTCACATGACTGAGGAGGCCACCAAGACGACACCATGTCTATGATTGCAGGCCATCGGCAGAATAGCACCCACTCCACCAGGAAGAAAGTACAGGTGAGAAAGTCAGCCATAAACCTCTATCATTCTTTCACCCTAACTTGATACAGATTTTTTATATTTTTTTTATGACGGCTTATTTCCTGTGGCCCAGCAGCTGAATATGCCAGTACTACAGATGTACATCATTTCTTTAGTTCTTTTTCATATCTGGCACCATATTCCGGTGTTAATCTCTTTTTGCAATTGAACATTCAGTATGGCTGAGAGGGCATTTAAAGGTCAAGTTAATATGGATATGCAGTAGAATATTTATCATCCAGCATTGAACCATCAGCTCAGTTAGCTATATGTTGTCATCCATATGTGCAGATTTGTCTGAATTAGGGCTGTCTTTTAGGTGGCATAGGAGGCTTCATAGCACCCATTTTTGCAGCTACTTGTTACATATTATAACAGTTTCTGTTTTAATATAATACAATATTTATATTTGTAGTATCAATATGATCTCCTTTAGTAACATATAAGAAGACAAAAGGATGTAAGAAGCAAAACATAGCACCTAGAAAGAAATTTCATGAAAAAGTTTCTGAAGCAACTAAGATACTGCCCTGAGAATGACACTGGTTTCTGGTAATTAGTATATAAGTATAGTGGTAGGTGGTGGCGACCATCATCCACTCACTTGATGTAGTGCTGCCTACTTCTTCCTTTGCCTTTATCATTCTTTTTCTGTGCTTGGCCTCCTCTCTTCCTGTTTCTCCCATCTTTCCTGTCACTTCTTATTGCATTTCTTTCCTTTACAGGTGGCTTTACATTGAGTGATAAGCCAAATGGTTTCCTGTAAGCCGGGAAACCATTTACAAGGCTGGGTGGTAACCATATAACCAAACCATACATGCTTTTACGTGTCAGCAAGTCGGTTGGTGGAGGGTTAGTGCCCCTCCCTGTCAAACAGATAACTCAAAGTCAAATGGCAACCCCTTACGGGATTATGGCGTCTGGCAATAGATTGATAGATAGATAGTATACTGTACTTTCATTATCCCATTCAGGACAGGAGGTTCGTTTGTTCATTTGTTCCTTTTTGAAGGCTACAACGTGTGTGTGTTGGCCTTGGTCACCTGTTGGCAGTTCATGCTGCTTGATCTCTGGCAGCATCCCTAGTCAGTCCCTTATTCCTGAGGCCACACTTAATGACCTCGTCCCATGTCTTTTTCGATCAGCCTTTCGCAGCTCTACCCCTGTCATTAACACTTCTCACTTTTTGCACCCAGTTATTACCCCCCATCCTCTCCACACTCCCAAACCATATGAATCTACCCCTCCTCATCACCACACCAATACACTCCAGTCCCATCCTACCCCTCAACTCTTCCATTGTAAACCTAGCCCCCCCAGGCTTCACACTCAGGGACGCACTGCACGTCCACCTAATCATTGTCATTTCTGTACATTTGAGCCTGCGAATATCCTCTTCCTTTACTGCCCAAGTCTCACTGCCAAACAGCATTACACTCTTAACACATGCTGCACACAAAGATCCCTTAGCACGGAGGGAGAGCCCTCTCAATGTCTGGAGGGGCAACAGCTCCTAGATCTTCTTCCAACCACTCCACACTCTAGCCACAGAGCTACCTCCAGCCCCACCTCCAACACATAACATGTCTCCCAAATAACAAAACTCTTCCACACACTCAAGAGTCTTACCTGCAAGATCAAATCTTTCGAGGCTGACAATTTCCACCTGCTCTCCCCGACACACTGCACACATGAAATCAGCATTATCTCACAGTCTGCCTCTAATGCCACTACATCTCTTATGCATCCACTTATCACAGACACTGCACAAGATGGATTCACTTCCCACTCCCTTATGGTAAATCACACATGGCAGCTCTCCCTCTTCTATGACAGTACCACCACCAGTCCTAGATACTGTCACTTTTGTTTTATCTGCATTTACTCTTAAGCCTTTGCCCCATACCATCTCTCCACTTCTTAAATCATTTATCTGCCTCCCTTTCATTCTCTGCAGTCAACACCAAATCATCATCATAACAACATCTCCCATGGGAGTCCATTTCTGAAGTTGCATGAGAGGGCTTCAAGTACCATGATAAAAAACAAGGGGCTCAAAACTGACCCCTGGTGCACACCAGCATTCACAGAAAACTCAACACTCAAATCTCCTTTCACCCTTACCTGGGTGTGAGCACCCACATACATGGCCAAAACCACCGTAACCAGCCGCACCGCGATCCCAAGCTTCTTTCATTGCTCACTTCACCAGATTAATTTTTTTTTCTTATTGTTTGAAATACCTTTGAGTTTGAGTAACCCTGTACTCCTCAGAGACCTGTGTACAATATTATCAAACCTTTTTACTAGCTATCATGTACTGTATTTACTTTCTTTTACATACACAAACTATGTGATGATAAAAGAATTTGGCAAGCAATTTATTTTTGATAGAAGTAGAGATCAGTATGGTAAGTCATCTTTATAAGTAGTTAATGTTGATTTTATTTTTAAATCAGGTTTACAGTGAGTTCCATTGCTAGTTTCATTGCTGATTAGGCCAATTTTCCCTGATTAGTAGGATTAACTGTTAAGAAAAGTTGTGATATCATGGAAGTCATCATGGTATTTTGTGGACAGCCTTTAGTACAGTACTGTTGTTATTGCTAAAGAAAGAGACTGAAGAGGATAAATTAGCTTTCTCTGTGTTTGATAATGTGTTAGTGATTATCTTGACTATTTATTTGGGCATGCTGTTGTTAGTTCTTGTACTTTTGTAGTTTGTCTTTGGCTGTTTCTGGATCCTATCTCATTCGAATCTTAGATGAGAAAAAGTTTAAGGATAATCACGATGATGATAGTTCTTTCAGTGTCATACTCTCAATTTCTTTGTTTCTGGATCCTACCTCATTCCATCCATAGGTAAGAAAAAGGGTAATGATGATGATGGTGTTCTTTGATTATTTCATTCATTCATTCATTATCCAATCCTATGTCACCCCACAGAGGAGCATAGGAATACTTGTCCTTAACGTATCCCTGTTTTATGCGTAACTTAATGTTTAATATAGCTTCAGTATTGCTAATTTATCCATTTATATCTTTTATCCCTTCTGTGTCTAATTTATCCTACTCTTATGTCTGATTTTATGTGAGTGATCCATCCTTCATTCCTGGGTTTTGTGTCCCCCTCAAGATATCATTTGTGATTCGTGATGAAGTGGAGAAGTCACACCGGTCATCAGTCAACTCACTGCAGTATGACCCGTACCTGCAGCGACTGTATTCAGCTGGCCGGGACTCCATCATTCGCATCTGGAACTGCAAGAACCAGAAGGAGCCCTACATCCAATCTATGGAACACCACACTGATTGGGTCAATGATATCGTGCTCTGCTGCGGCGGCAAGAACCGTGAGTTACGTTGTGGTTTTCTGTATTTTAGGAATTGTAGTTGATTTTTCTTTTTTTTCCCCTCTATTCCCTGTCCCCCTCCATAGCTGTTCCTTCTTCATACTTCCTTCCCAGAGAACCATAAATTGCTGTGAAATTTATGTTAAGAATAGTGGCTGGATACTGGAGCTTTGCTTTGATTTGTTTGTGCTATGTTTCCCTCCCCTTGTCCTTTATTCCATAACTGTTCCCTCCTTATGTTTCTTCCCTCCATAACTCTTCCTTCCTTATACTCCTTCTGTCTTTAACTCTTCCTTTATTATACTATACTCTCTTCCTCCCTGGCTCCTCCATACACTCCCGCCTTCACGTGACTTTCCTTCCTTATACTCCGTCCTCCATAAGTCACATTTCTTTATCCTTCTTCCCTCTTTTAATTTTTCCTTCCTCATACTCCCTCCCTCCTAAACTCCCTTCCTCGTGCTACTTCGCTCAGAATGAATCGTGTGTCATTAAGGGGTTTATGTTTCTTTTGAATTGGAGGATCAAGCATCGCCATCCCCATCAACACGAGTTCTTTCCTAAGTTGAGTGAAATCTTCTGGAGGTTAAAATCATCATCATTTTAGTGACAGCTTAACCCATTTTGGTTTCTCAGACAGTGTTGGGTATACTATTTAAACTAAAGCCAAAACTGTTCTATTGAGGGAAATTTGAGCAGTCTAAAGATTAACTGAGATAGATTTAAATCCTCTTTGTACCAGAATTTCCCTCAGTTGAAGTAAATTGTCTTGTGATAAACCTTTAGGCTTGTCACTCAGTGTAGTTTCACCTGAAGTGGAAAGAAGAGTAATAAGAAGTGATAGGAAGGATGGTAGAAACAGGAAGAGAGGAGGATAGACAAGGGAATAAAGGTGAAGGAAGAATGATAACCTGAATAAGTTCATTCATTGAAAGCAAAAAGGTTATGGCATATTATACTCAGGAACATACCTTTGGAGTTTTTCTTATTTAACCTTGTCTTACTCTTACTTTGTTTCCTTTCAGTAATATCTGCCAGTTCCGACACCACAGTAAAAGTATGGAATGCTCACAAGGTATGTTGAATTCTTCAGAAGACAATAGTTTTTCCTTATTATATTCAGTATTATCCACCACCATTTACTCTTATAAAAAGCTCAGGTATCACTAGGTATTATCCATTATCTGACGCAGCTTCCTTATTCATTGAGTATGTTACATATCCACAGAGAATAATTTTGTGGCTGTAATTTTTGAGTATAATAGAGGAACAGTTGCACACCCGTTTAGTTATGTTGTCATCCCGTGAATTGTAGCCTTAACTACCTGTATACTTTTTCCACCTTAACTTGGCACAGATTTTTGTCCTTTTGCAGCTTATTTCATGTACCTTAGTGGCAGAAAAAGATGATACTTTTGCTCTACATCTTATTCCATAGCACCTTTTAATTACTAGTATCTTTTTCAAGTGGTAACCTGTTGCTACAAGTCAGCACTCAAGATGGAGAGATGGCAGTTTTAGACGAAGTTACAGTAAAATGAGTATAGGGAAGAAAAATACTACCCTTATATTTCCTGTATGGTAAAAGAAGACTTAAAGGGTGGGAGTAGGGGATTCGACACCCTCCAAGTATGGCATTGACAGAAACACCTTGATGTTATTTTGTCATGACCATCCCTTTAAGGAATTGGCATCAGGCTGTAGATGGATAGCATGAGTATCGAGTGAGTGAGAGTGTGGCTTGTTCAACTTGCCAGTCTTTTGGTCAGTTTCCTCTATTTTTCTTTTCTTTTTTTCCCTATGGATCCTACCTCACCCAATACTTAGTTGGGAAAATGGGTCTGGATGATGGTGGTGAATGATGGCAAATTTCTATGTTTTTTAGTAATTATCCTTGCCCACTGGACCCTACCTCACACCATCCATGGGTATGAAAAGAGGTCCAGTTGATGATGATGACGACTGATGATAAATTTCTGTGTTTTGTGGTTAGGGTTTCTGTATGTCAACGTTGCGCACCCACAAGGACTATGTGAAGGCGCTGGCATATGCAAGGGATCGGGAGCAAGTAGCCTCGGCGGGACTGGACAAGGCCATCTTTCTCTGGGATGTACAGACACTCACTGCCCTTACTGCCAGCAACAACACAGTCACCAGTGAGTTGTTCCCTACATCTAGCCCAGTGAACCAGTGTGCAAATCGTACAGATTGGAGGTACACACGATAGCACAAATACTGTATGTACTGTCGGACAAAATTTTTCCTACTGTTCTTTACCTTCTGCTTCATACTTTGGGCATGATTGTCACTTTACTTCCAGACACATCAGTTAGAGAGAATTATCCTTACATTGAGAAACTTGCTAACTTTACGGATATTAGCCAGCAGAGAAAAGTCAGAAAAGTTGAAATATAAAGTGGAGTTCTCTGCCACACTGATCCAGTATTTGCAAGTTATAGAAGTTTCTGTTGTCTTTTCACCAGAATGTAATTGCTTCATCCTTGAACTAACTGAAACATCCTCATACATTATCTTCATGATTTTCTGAATCTTTCTGTAGCTAATATTCTCCCCATGCCAGTTCCTGCTATAACAGAAGACTTTAATAACACTCTCTTGTTTCCAGCATCATCGTTAAATGGGAACAAGGATTCAATCTACAGTTTGGCAATGAATGCACCGGGGACTGTGATAGTGAGTGGCAGCACCGAGAAGCAGCTTCGAGTGTGGGACCCTCGTACTGGCAACAAACTCATGAAACTAAAAGGTACTGCCACAGAACCATAGTAAGTCCTTGTCGGTACTCAGTAGGGACCGTTCACATGGTGGCACTGATATAACCAGGCATCTCTGCAGCTGGGTTAACTCCCTCTGTATCCTCTGAAAGGAGGATGGTGGACAGCAGGAGACAGCAGTTTCAGCCTGAAGTCTGCCAGGTTCATTTTCAAATGAGTCTGGGGCCACAACAGCAATGAAACCCCTGCCTAGTTGATGTATAAACAGTCATGAGAGTATCAGTGTGTTCTGCAGAAAAAAAAAAAAAAAGAATGGCTAGAAAGAGTTGATAAAGAGTCATTGAAGCCCACAGACATCTTATGGTCACCTGAGGAACTCTGGGATTAGGTACAGTATCTGATAACAATATATATACATGATATATTGATAGCAGATTCCTTTAATATCATGTCAAACTTAACATGTTTTGGTGCAGGTCATACA
This sequence comes from Birgus latro, assembly GCA_018397915.1. NCBI lineage: Eukaryota > Metazoa > Arthropoda > Malacostraca > Decapoda > Coenobitidae > Birgus > Birgus latro. The sequence goes on along the minus strand of JAGKTI010001381.1, from coordinate 76,126 downwards.
GACAATGTTAAGGCCTTGTTGGTGAACCGTGACGGAACACAGGTGGTCTCAGGCAGCTCAGATGGCACCATCAAGCTGTGGTCTTTGGGCCAGCAGCGATGTGTGAAGACCATACGTGTACATGAGGAGGGCATTTGGGCACTGCAGGTAAAATACTGTACATGACATATCTTGATTTGTTCTTAACCAGTTGAAGTAGTGATATTGCAAGAAGAAGGCACGTGTTTTGTGATTTCAGGCTCCTGTGATTAGCGAACTGATGTGGACCATTTCACTAGGTACATGATGATGAAAACATGTTAGTGTAATAACCTAAGTTTGCTTATTATTTGGCACGCCTTTTTAACGTGACAGCATCTGGATTGACTCTATCGGATAAGTTAATGTGAAGGTACAAAACATGGTGAATGTTTTTTGGTGTATCCAATAGAGCTAGGATTCCGGGAGCTTGAGTGATGAGTGAATGGGAGTGTGGCCTATTGGATTGGGCAAATTTGGGCTGTCTGGACATTGCTACTCCTCACTTTGCCCTAGGGTGGGAAAGGAGGTCCGGATGATGATGATGATGAATGATGATGATGCTTATTCTCCCCTCCAAAGCAGTAAATCTTTCTTCATTATGTTCTTAATTCTCACAAATCTGTACATACCCCTTGCCCATACATACCTGTAGACCAAACTAGTTAATCCTTTATACAGTACTAGTGTACTTATAACCTTTGAAAATCCTTAAATTAATCCCTAACCCATGCAGATCTTCAGAAACTTTTAACTTACAGAAATCTTTAGATTAAACAAGTACTCCTTTTCTGTCATGTACTCGTAACTCTTAAAAACCCTTAAATCATTGCCATCCCCACCAGGCCAATGAAACTTTCACATCAATATACTCTGGAGGCCGTGACAAGCTGATATACAAGTGTGAGACACGGGCACCGGACAAGTATGTGTTGTTGTGTCAGGAGTCGGCGCCAGTGCTCAAGATGCTGCTCACACCAGACAACTCTGCTCTCTACGTTGCTACAACAAACTCAGCCATTAAATGTTGGGTGAGTAGAGGCATTCTGGTGAACTTGTGCTACTATATTCTTATGGGATTATGGCTTCTGGCAATAGATTGATAGATAGATTATTTTCTTGTAATTTCTTAATTGGAAAATGGGTTTTAGGAGATGATAATATTGACTCTACAGGTATCTGTGTCACCTCAAGGTTTTTATTTAATTGTAAATAAAATTATTCACCCTCATCTTAAATGTCAGGACCAAGTTGCCTCGCCCTGGGCTTCTACGTTCCTCATGGGACAATGTAAGATTGGATGATGGATGGTTGGGTGGATGTAGCCAAAATAAAATACATCTTCAGGCTGAAGGTGTTGGTGCAAAATTTTAAACTGTATATATCACTTCAAGTTATCTTACCTAGTATGAATATAATTTGCTTTGCCAAAACAGAATCCATGGACTGAAGATGATATTTTTCTGTTATTCCTTGGGCTGTTTCTTCTCTTCATAGAAAAAATATAGTTTTTACAGTAATCCGTCAATTATCTAGACATCCATTTTCCAAAAAATTAATTACCCTTACACTGTGAACTGGCTGTATTAAACCATTATATGTACATTTTTCCATATTCCCCGGAAAAATGCTTGCGTCGGGGTGGAAATTATGGCCGCTTGAACATTTTCACCTGCCCGGGCGGGAATCGCCTGGTGGCGTCGCGTTGTCTGGCTCAGTAATTCACCCAGCGTCCGTTAGAGACCCCATCGGTCATTCCCATTTCCCGCCTGGCAACCATGTAGCGAACAGCTCCTCTTGAACAGTTGTTATGGTGGTGCACTTTGTGGCTTTTGTGGTTGTTCCCCACCTGCTTCAGGCTTTGCTGTTCCTTGCATGCCTCATCCTAGGGTGTGTGATGATGGCCCCTCCACCAGGGAAAAGGAAGAGGGTAGTGTAGAGTGCTGACCCAGGAGAAGGAGTGGGAGATCCTGGGTAAGACTTGTGGGATGGTCGACTTCCTGCATCTTAATGGAGTATTATTTTCCATGCCTACGTTTCGTTTTTTGAAGGCTGCAACATGCTTGCATGCGTCGGCCTTTTTGGATTGGAGCGTGTACCATTTTATGACCGGATGCCCTTCCTGATGTCTACCAATGACCCTTGGGTGGATTCGATCCTCCGACCCTACAGCCAGGGTGGAGCGCTCTAACCCACTGAGCCATGGTAATTTCTTGGCTGTGGTTTATAGGTCTGCTTGACCAGATACAGTAGTGTTAAACAACAGGAACAAGTGTTGTACGATGTACTGTAGTGGCCATTTACAATGGCTTTCAAAGTTAGGTTATGTACGAGGGGGGGCCAGGGGAGAAGTCCATTATCTGGACGGATCCACTTTCCGGACATGTCTTTGGCTCTGTTATGTCGGATAATTGAGGGATTCCTATTTGCAATATTTTCTGCAGCCGCTAAACAACCGCCTGTCCCATGTTGACGACTACTGCGACAACGATGATGAGCCAGGTGATCTGCGTCCGGTGATGACACAGCCAGACTGGACCATCCGTGGTGGCCCATCCATCAACCAGTATGCCATCCTCAACGACAAGCGACATCTCCTCACCAGGGATACTGAGGAGAATGTTGTGCTCTGGGACATTCTTAAGGTATGGGGTTACAAATTTGTAGATTTTTTCTCTGTTTCTCTTTTTTTTCTTTTTCTTATCTGTTCTTTCTTGTCTTGTGTGCAACAAGATTGTGTGATGTCCCCATAGTTGTTCAATATACATATGGATGGAATGATGAGAAGAGTAAAGACTCGAGTAATGGAGAGAGGGATGGCAGTGGTAATGAATGGTGATGGATGGAATATATCAAATTTGATGTATGGTGATGATGCAGTGCTACTTGCAAATACTGGACAAGAGCTTGCTAGACCGGTGCAGAGTTTTGTAGATGTCTGTGAGCATTGTGCCTTGAGAGTAAATGTAAATAGAGTAAAGTGATGGTTATTGAGTGAGAAGGTGACTCCCAGTGTGATGATACAGTGAATGGAGAGAGACTAGAATTAGTGAGAGAGTTCAAGTACCTGGGTACAGTGATAGAAAAGAGTGGAAGATGTGCAAAAGAAGTGGAAAGTAGAGTGACAGAAGGAAGGAAGGTAGCTTGTGGTATGAAGGCCTTGATAAAAAACGAAACAGAGGCTTGAGTGTTGCAGCTGCACGAGGCTTACATGAAGGAATGTTAGTACCCATTTTAACTTTCGGGTGTGAGACTATGTTGTGGCATGAAAATGAAAAGTCAAGAGTAACAGCAGTGGAGATGGAACTGCTGAGGAATGTATGTGGAATACAGAGAGTGGATAGGATATAGCATAATATTCATGAAAAATGCAGAATGAGGAAATTTGTGGACACCAAAATAAAAGAGAGTGTACTGAGATGGTATGGTTATGTGGAAAGAATGGATGACATTAGAGTGGTGAAAAGGGTATATCTGAGCGAATTTGAAGGAGGAAGGAGGCGAAGTAGGCCAAGAAGAAGGTGGAAGGATGTGGTGGATGAGTGTGTGAGGAAGAGAGGTATGGAAGTTGGTGAGGCTAAGGAACTGACAAGAGATCGAGCTGGCTGGATGAATTTTTTGCAAAGAAGTGCACAACCAGGAATTTGGGACCCCTTTGTAACGTGACAGCGTTTAGATTGGCTGTATTGGGTAAGTATAATTTTATGATGCTACAGAACATGGTGAAATGTTTTGGCCTATCAGATGGAGCCAGGATTCCGTGGGCCTGAATGATGAGTGAATGGAAGGGTGGCTCATTAAAATGGGCAAACCTGGGTTGTATGGACGCTGCTACTCCTCACCCCGCCATAGGGTGGGAAAGGAGGCCTGGATGATGATGATGTGAAGTTATCGAAAGAGTAAACACCTATTCACCCACAAAAGAAACTTTTAGAATTCTTAGCTTTGCCCTAATATTAAAGTGATAAAATTATATTGATTACTAAGCTACAGTATTTACAGTTAAGATAATGTTATTGGCAGTTATAAAAACCATGAGTCTATCATAGGGTGGTAAATAGATGTGTAAGAGCTGCTTCATGATATTTGAAGTAGCTCTGATATGAAGGTGACTTCTGTACTTCTTAATTAATACATAATAATTTCTTTATTCCCTGCAGGCAACAAAGGTGGAGGAGCTAGGGAAAGTTGACTTTGAGAGTGAGAAGGAGAAGAGAAATAAGCACATCTATGTTCCTAGTTGGTTTACAGTGGACCTCAAAACTGGTGTAAGTATACCAAGATAGACACAAATTTGCTCTGGTAATATACAAGGAGGAACGTTTTGATTACAATGTGTTGAAATATTAAAATGTGTTATAAGTTCTCTTTCTTTGCATGTGTTGAGGTGTGAGGGATGATATTACAGTGAGGGCAAATTGTTTTGATAGTGAGATGCATGAGGTACGTGTGCTCTTGTGTGAGGGCAGAGTGTGTTGTGAAAGTGAGGTGCAAACTGTAAGAATTGTGCTGTTATTATGAGTCAGTGTGTTTTGTGAGTAAGGTGCATGGGGTAAGTGTATTGTGGTGAGAGGGGTGGTAAGAGATTGAGAGAAGATTATGGAAGTGAGATGCACAAGATGACAAGCATGTTTCTGTGTGAGGGCAGTGTGTGTTGTGAAAGTGAGCCACATGAAATAAGTATGTTGTGGTGTGAAGATAGAATGTGTCATGAGAGTAAGGCAAGTGTGTTGTGATAGTTTGCATTATGGTAAAGGCAGGGTGTGCTGTAGAAATGAAGTGCATGAGGCGAGTAAGTTGTTGTGAGGGCAGAATGTGTCTTGAGAGAGACAGACATGAAGTGTGTTGTGGCACATACTAAAATAGGCTATCATTACTTCCACAGATGCTGACAATCCACTTAGCAGAGAAGCGTGATGAAGTAGACTGCCTCTCAGCATGGGTCTCAGCCAAAGAAGCAGACTTTCCTACTCAGGACGGTGTGGACCTTAAGAGTGAGTGTACAGGTATTAGGAGTGTGGTTGCTTGAGTGTTGTTGTTTTGTGCTTGTCCCATTTGTGGAGTCCCACTGATAATGTTTTTAAAGTTTGAGAAAAACAATCACTCCCATAGGTTCCCTTATTAGGTACTAGTATAGGGTCCCTGTCCTAGATACAAGAGGTAGTACAGCAGCAGCATAATTGTGTGAATGTTGTTTTGTGATTGCTTCATTTGTTGTGACCTTTTGATCATAATTTTTTTAACAGCCATGATAACAGGCAGTTTTGTAATAGTCCTTGTTAGGTGTAGGCTAGGTGGTGTCTTCTTTCTTCTCTTGTTTGTAGTCCCTCATCGTTGATGATTTTGAAATAGTAATAATAACAGCAAGCCCCATAGTACAGTGCTTCCTCCAATTTTGCGAGAATATGGTCAACAAAAAACCTCGCAAAATCAAAATTCGCAAAGTTTAAACAATTAAATATATGCAATAAAGGTAAATTGGTCGACATCGCCCCAAGGTAAGCACTTTTTCCCACTCTTTCTCTCGACTCTACCTCTTAATTTTATGATGATAAATGAAACAAACATGGACTGATGTATTGTACAGTAATATTATTATGAAAACATCATAGGTAAGAAACATAAAAAAAAAAAAAATGCATATTTACACTGATGTGAAGACTGGCGTGGTGTATGGGACTGGTGGCGGGGCAAGGCTTGGGTGCGACTACTGTGGTGTAAACAAACGTGGCGGGGCGGCAGAACACCGAACTAGGAGGCACAGTACGCCCAGCGAACCACGACTTCACTACTCCGCGTGGCAAAGTAGTGCGGGAAGACGACTTTCCCACCACTCGACCTCGCAAAGTGTGTGATCGCTCGCAAAGTTCATAAATGTTAAAAAATAAATGACTTGGAACTACCTCGCAAAATTGGTGATTCGCAAAGTTAAAGTTCGCAAAGTTGAAGGATGTACTGTACACTTTGTTAGGTGTAGGGTTCACGTACAAGTATAGGCTATAGGCATTGTTGAACATGTAAGGGTTAGTAATGGGCTTATGTCCACTGGGTGCATTACATGTTTGAAAATTTTCCACCCAACACTTGAGTCTGTTAAGCTGTTTAGAGCTGGTACAGAATTTGTGGCAGAAGTGTGATAAACAGTGTACTGTACCAAGTGTAGCTTAAGCATTAGGAAGAAGATGAGTAATTGAGAGAATGAAAGAAATGCATGAAGACAAGAAAGCCTGCAAATAATTATGTGGTAGCCTCCATTTGTTTGGTAGTTTGAGGGGGAATTGGGGAAGCTAGGTGTCTGTGATCTGTAGATAGGTAGATATATATAGATATATTCCTTTGGTTTTGGACTCCTCTTATAACAGTAAATTGTGTAATAAAACAAGAAGTAAAGTAAAGGATGATGAATGTTTGTGATACAAGTAGACTGTCTTGACAGTTGCATTAGTGTTGCAGATGACTTTAATAATATTAGGGTATAAATGGGATCATAAATGATTTCTTTTTGTCTTATACACTGTTTATAGCTACTTCTTATGTATGGTCCCCTTAAAGTTGTGTCCTTTTAAAAGTGGAATTTAGTGATTCACTGAATTTATTTCAGTGACGTGCCTGAGTATTTTTCCTCGTAACACCTAAAGTATGTTTGCCTTTATATTGTTTTTCCCCTCTGAAAGTACAACAGAAGCAGAAGAGAGCGATTGTGGAAGGTTTTGCGCATGTGCGGTGTAGATGATAAGCTGCTAGCTGCCGTCAAGAGTTTTTGTGATGGTAGTGAGGCATGTGTAAGGGTAAATGGGCATCTAAGTGAATGGTTCACGATCAATGTGGGTGTGCGACAAGGTTGTCTAATATCCCCATGGTTATTCTATATATATATATATATATATA